>OX632365.1:3572347-3721695 GCA_951751655.1 Ophion costatus | reverse complement strand
ATAGGGGCAGCGTGTGTAGCTATGAGTAGCTAGGTTCTATAGGGTTCGATTCCCACATAGGTGAAATAATTTATTCGAAAAAAATCATTTCAAAAGGCCAAGGAATGGCGAATTACGATTCAAAATCGTTGTGGCAAAACTCTCAATTAAGTATTTCATTTTGGACATTATGAAATATTTTATGCATATAGTACACTTAGATTTACGATGTTAAAGTTTGCATCGTTGGAATAGAACGAAAATTCATTTTAATTATTTTATTGCCTCATTTCATTTTGGACATTATGAAATATTTTATGCATATAGTACACTTAGATTTACGATGTTAAAGTTTGCATCGTTGGAATAGAACGAAAATTCATTTTAATTATTTTATTGCCTCATTTTCATTATCATCCAAAAATGTTTCTCACATATTTGGGCTTCAGGGACCTGAAAAAAGTTTGAGGGTTGGTGGAGGCCCAAATGTGCCGAAAAAAATTGGGATACGGAACGTTCGCTGCGTTCGAACGATGCAAACTTCAGTATCATCTTAGATTTACAGTGTACATTGTAAGCGAATAAAGATTTATTTGGATCGAATCTTTATTCACTCAATTCGAATATAGTAGTATTTATTCCAGGTATACCCCTTAGGGGTTTTTACACAGAGGTACATTTGATGTCCTTATCAGTATCACCTTAATACTAATCTTACATTACTAATTCCTTTCTAGCCTAAATATGTTTAAAAATACCTATTTACATTTGTTTTTTTTTTTATATTGCATCGTTTTGTTTGCCTTATCGCCGCTTTCCCTTCTGCAACGCTTCTACCATTTTTTCGAATTCCCTTATAAACGCGCAGAATTCCTTTACTGGGTTCTTATTGACTAATTCCTCAATTTTTTGCTTCAGCTCTTCCCCCCGTTTTAATTCCGTCACCTTTACAATTCGAATATATTTAGTATTTAAAAAGAATAGCTGCAACGATTGAAAAAATATCTTTGAAACAAATAAGATCATAGTAGGCCTTGAGACAAGAAAAAAAGGGTTTTTTCTAGGTTTAAATAGGATCTATTTAAATCAAATAGGGATTTGATTTAAATAGATCCTATTTGAATTAATTTTTTTTTGCCACTGTGTAGTGCATAGCTAAAAGTGAAACCATACTTTTTATCAAAAATCACCGTCTTTCATTGAGACCTTGATTTATTATAAATTTACTCACATACTCTGCTATGTGTTTAAATGTATCCAACTCAAAATAAAATGAATAAGCAAACAAAAAACAAAACATAAGAATTTATACGCAAGTAAAAAAAATAGTAAACAAACAAAATTAAAATGAGGAAGTTTTATAAAAGTCAGCGCAGTAGTAGCTACCAGAATGCAAACAAATTGCACAGCCTGTGGCAAGCGGGTAACAGCATGATCACTTAATTAACGACATTAAGATTGTTGAAACAATAACCGCAAAAAACAGAGGCCATCTGAGGTTTCGTCTTTCAGAGACGACCTCGTGTCATTGCAGGTGTATATAGGCTGATAGTTCTTCCTCAAGTGAAAATCACGGCAATCTTTTGTCGTCGCGAGTTTTTCGTGGAGTCGACGTCGTCGTGGCGACATGTACGAGGACGGGCAAATTTGAGAGAATCTTACGGACCGGTTCAAGGCCGTATATACCGTCGAATAAAGTCCCCACCGAAATATTTCCGGGAACGAGCAAACGGGCTGAAACCCGTCTGACGTTAAGGGGCCCGCGTGTGTGTATAAAAACGTGTGCGTACGTTCTTATAATTATACCTGTACCAGCGAAGATTCCTCCTGCACATCTACACACACCTATACACCTTTTCGTTTTTTATTTTTCGTTTCTTTTTCACGAGTCCGGCAAGCAATAAAACGAGTCGGAGACCCGCTGCCTTAGAGCCAAAGTAGAAGAGAACTTTCACTTCGGTGAGGCCGCGCGCACATAACACAGTCAACGCGAAGAAGTCGCACCGCCACCGCGCCGCGCCTTAGTCATAATACAATTCTCTTAAATATTCCTCGAGACCGGCCGTGTGCACGGCAACGCTTCACTTTCATGCGCGAGCCTCGAGCCTCGAGCCTCCTCGGCATATGCTGCATGCGAGCCTTTAATTGGAAAGGATCTTTCTCTTTACAGCCTCCCATTTTCATCGGCCCGATTTATCTTGCTTGTAAATATATATACGAGTATATATATATATATATGTACGCGAGCATTCCCGATAGAGGCTGGAGAACATTCGGAACGAGGGGAAATCCCCTAACGTCATCTCCAATTTTACCATTCACATAGTTTCTACGCAGAATCACGTTTTCACAAAGGTTTGTTTTTCGAATTTGGAATCATTGTCGACAATGTCGGAAACTCGTTACTTCGGGGAAAACGCGCAAACCTGCGAAAATTCGTTTGTTTGGGTTTTTTTACCGACCGAGCCTCTTTCACATTGTCTTAAGAGGGAATGATACCTTATCGCGGTCGGTATGGTAGAACGATTATAGATTCCCACGAATCTCTGAAACGGCTCTTCAGATCCCATCGAAACTTTGCCAAACGACGTCAAATAGATAGACGAACGGCTGTCTTCTCCTCAAATTTTCCGAATTTGAGAAAAAAATGTAGATTGGGTTATCATAAGCCGATCTACGTTCTTTTTCTCAAAATCAGAAAATTTGAGAAGAAGAGAGCCATTCATCTATCTATTTGACGTCGTTTGGCAAATTTTCGACGGGATCTGAAGAGCCGTTTCAGAGATTCGTGGGAATCTATAATCGTTCTACCATACCGACCGCGATAAGGTATCATTCCCTCTTAAGGGGTCTTCTCACTTTAGACGGTGAAAAGAAAAATGCTGTTTTCATGATTTTTTTTTTTGATAGGTTTATAGTATAGATATTGATATAAAAATTGTTACATTTAATAAATACAATCTTCGAAACTACTGAACCGAACCTTGTGAAATTTTAACCATATATTCTTTACAGCTATAGCTGTAGCACATGACAAGGATTTTTGAAAATTCCTATATTTACCATTTTTTTTTTCCAAAAACGATGAAAAAACACGTTTTTTCGAAAAATGTCCGCCATTTTGTTATTTTTGCATATGTGGAAAATCGTATGATATACGCTATAGCCATTAACATAGCGAATCTAAAATCGTTTGATTTTTTTGTTTCGCACTTTCATTCTCCGAGATTTCATCAACGGTGCAAACCTATAATTTTTTTAACTACCAATTTCGTCTATAAATAGTGGCTTAAATGAATGAAAAAAATAATTTATATGTATTTCGAAAGTGTATTTATTAAGTGTAACAACTTATATATCAATATCTGTAGAATAAACCTATCAAATAAAAATGCATGAACATAACCTTTTTCAGCGTCTAAAATGAGACGACCCCTTAAGTCATTGTTTTTGGCTAGAAATTAAAAAAATATAGTTTCTAAATTTTACTATTCTACAGACCGTTCTGATTATATCCGTGGAAACTGTTCAATGATACTCATAAAATTAGCCGAGTATAGAATTACTAGCTTTCCGCCCGCGGCTTCGTTCGCGTAGACTTGTGTTGAATGCTCCTTAATGAAATGTGCTCCTGAAATATTTCGTTGAAGAACACGTAGAATTGTGTCGAAGAGTATTAATATTAAGTTTCAAGTAAACCTGAACAGATATTTCTTTTACCATACAAACTTTGCTAGCCCTTTTCCCCTTAAGGATTGAATTTCCAAAAACGCTGAAATTTCATTAATTATGTCTCGGAGCAGTTAAACAAAGTTTCACGTAAATTTGACCCGATTTTTTTTATTTTCCGTACAATCTTTGCCAACCCCTTTCCTGTAGGGGTTGAATTTCAAAAAACGCTAAAATATTATACGTGCTTTATTGAATGTGTTGAAGAGCTTTAATACTAAGTTTGAAGTAAATCTTTTGACGAATTTTTTAAAATTTCCTATTCAACGTTGCCACCCTCGTTCTCCCCTTATGAGTTGAATTTCTAAAAACGCTGAAATACGTGTTTCATTGATTGAGTCAAGAAGCACGAATGCCAAATTTCAAGTAAATCCGACCAGATTTTATTCAATTTCCATACGAAGTTTGCCCCTCCCTTACTCCCGTGGAGGGTTCAATTTCGAAAAATACCTTCTGCGTGGGTGCTACCGTCGCAAAAGCAGTCTACTGTCCAAATTTCATGTTCACCTTCAGCGGTTATGACTTGACGTTGGTGGGTCAATCAGGACATGTTCTTTCATATGCATAGATAAGGAGTACGCTAGGAGAGCGCGGCCGAGACACAACAACTTTAAGGGGGGAGACACTTTTAGAAGAGGAAAACATTTTCTTATTTTCGTGATTGTTTTTAAAGGAAAGATTTCTTCACCATTTTTGAGACATTTTATTATTACTTTTGGCTGTTGCATGGTATTTTTCTTTTTTCCTAATTAATCTTTGAAAATAGCGTAGTTATGACGCGATCTTCTAAACTGCATTTCCAAAATTGGCGTGACGCATAGCTAAAAAACCAATCGACCGATTCTGATGAAATTTAGTAAAAATCTTTCTAACATTATTGTCTAGAACATGATCCTGAAAATCTTGGAAAATAAACGAAAAAGTATTATTTATTGCAAAATGTAGCCACTTTTTTGGAAAACTCAATCTTTTCCTTTCAACGTGTACCATTTCATCGATTTTCAACATTTCTTACTTTATCTTGGTTCATATTCTGCGTATCAGTGTTAGTGAAAGAAAAATCTTCGTTGTTTTTTTTCAGATTAATCCCGCCGAGGCTACGTGTCACGCCGTCTGGCAACATCCGCCGCAACCCGTTTAAATAACTGCGCCATACTTCCGCCATTTTTGAAGATTGATTATAAAAAATACCATGTCACAGCCAAAAGTATTAACAAAACATATCCTGAGTCTCAAAAATGGTGAACAAATCTTTCGTTTGAACAGAAAGTCATGAAAGTCAGCAATTTTTTCCTAGCCTAAAGGTATATCCCCCTTTAAAGGGGTTTTTCTCAAAACTATGCTTTTGAAATCCGCAACCACGATATCTTGATAACCAATTGGCCGAATGAGCTCAGATTTGGCTGTATATATATATATATATATATAACGCGTTGAATAGTCAGTAAGATAGCAAAAATTGAGAATCAAAGTTTGGGTTGCACCAATTTCTACATTTTTTTTCGCCGATTCGAATCCCAAACATCACAACGCTCATACAGGCTAAGAAATTTTTTTTTTACATTCATACAACGTCGACAATACCGGTCGCCAATAAGGAGCGTTATTTTCCGCGAACCGTTGTAAACAAACGTACAAAACCACATGATCATTAATTTTTTTATTTGTACATATTCTTGAGGATCAATAAAACATAAATTAAACAGTTTTTTTTACTTATCCCATCCTAAAAATCACCTCCAAAACAGCTCTCTAGACATTAATACTCCCTTATGGCGTGAGAGAGACAGCGCAATAGCGGTAATGATGATGGAGAGAAAGAGTTCTCCCGTCACGAAGAATGTGTTTTGCATTGCGCTGGGAATACCGATAAACATTCGAACAAAACACGCTCTGACCTGCTTCAAAATATACTCGAATATACGCTAATGGAACTCTCCGTACACACAGAGGAAAAACTAATTGCCAATAATTTCCGGCGTGTCTGAAAAATTTAGTACTCGTTACAGCGATTTTGTTCCGGTACGAATTCAGGCGCGAATTGCACTTTTCACCTGGGCGAATAAGTAAAAAATGACGGAGGTGATAATTACCCCTATCCTGCAGTAATTATTATTTTAGTAATTAATTACTTCATATAATAGACTGTATATAAGCGTTCGCTATACAACGTTTTTACGCGAATCCCACTTTGATTGACTTTCTTTTTAGTGCGATAATTTTATGGCGTTCAAACCTGTATCGTTGGAACGGAACGAAAATTTGTTTTGCATTTTTTGTTTTTGTAATTTCATTATTAGCGAGATTTCTTCGAATTGTTGTAGATATCTAACGAGGGTACGAAAAAAACTTTTAACTTAATCGCGTAGCTGAAACGGGCGAGGAAATGCAACGAATGAAGGACAAAAAAAATCCGTTCTACTTCAACGTTGCGCCAACATCACACAATTATGATGCTGACGTTGCATCGGTTCAATGCAACGAAAATTCATGTTTATAATAATCAAATTGTTATTGTCCAAATTATTTTGGTACTCTTACGTGACGAGTATCGCTCAGAGGTTTTTAAAAGAATTTTTACTAAATAAATTGTAAACAAATTTTGCGAAGAAAATTGGAAAAAAAATTTAGTTAAATTTGTTTAGAATTTATTTAAACTTTTTTTTACGATGTCGGAAACAGACTTTCACGAGTAAATTGTGAACGTACATGAGTAAGCATTTTCTAAAATTGTGATTTTACCCGCAATGACCAAAAATGAAATACGCTCTTAAAGCTTGCATCGTTGGATCGCAGCGAAAAATCTTTTTTTTTCGCTCTTTGTTATCATCCAAAATAAATATTTTGGATTTTACGGTTAATTACTTTTAAAACTAAACTTTTAAAAAACGGTTTTTTAATTTATTATTTTCATTATAAATTTTATAAATTTAATTTATTTTAATTTTTATAAACTAATTTTATAAATTAATTTAAAATTTAATTTAAATTTTATAAATTTAATTTATTTTAATTTTTATAAATTAATTTTATAAATTAATTAAAACTTTAATTTATTTTAATTAAAAACGGTTTAACGGTTACGGTTAATTACTTTTAAAACTAAGCTTTTAAAAAACGTTTAAAAAAGTAAAAAATTACTTTTCAACTTTAAAAAAACGGTTAATTACTTTTAAAACTTTTCTCTTTACTCTTTGTTGCGATTCAACGATGCACGCTTCAATCTAATTTTTGGTCATTACGGATAAAACTACAATTATATATTTATCCGTCTACTGCCACTCATGCTATTGGAGGCCTTGCCCCGGGTTAGGCAATATTTGTGTTGAATTATAGTCAAATCTGCATTTTAGAATGATATCAGATACTCGATAACAATTGGCTTGCGAATGACCATCGAACAGACGTCGTCAGCACCGAGAAGGAGAACATTTATTCGACGGTCTAGTCCTACGGTCACCTACGAGCGAATTTTTTATTCTTACAATTAAATATAAGGTCCTTTGAATCGTTTTTTGCGTTTGAGGATAGGAAAGCATTTGGATCAACGAAAATGTTGTCTCTTGGACCAAAAATTCAGTTGCCTCGACCGTACATTTAGTACATTCAACGATTTTTGCATCTTGTTGATGTTTGCTTCGTTGGAACGCGACGAAAATTCATTTTTATTCTATTATTTGCTCGTTTTCATTATCATCCAAAATCTTTTCTCACACATTCAGACCAAAGGCCTTTAATTCCGAAAAAGTTTGAGCGATTTTCGAAGCCCAAACGAGCCAAAAAAAAATTGAACCACGAAACTTTCGTTGCATTCCAACGATGCAAACTTGAATATAATAATTGTTTTCCTTCTACTGCATCTATATCTCCTGTGCATAGTAATATCCCTTAAGCTATATCTTTCATGCGAAAAGAAAATTTAGTAGATTTGGAAATTTATAGTTTCTCTGAAAAGTCGCGGCTATGAAAATTCTTCTGCTAGTTACATTTTTCTAAGTTTTAGTATTAACATTTTCTTTAAACATCGGTGAACGCCTATTTTTATTGGCGTTCCGGAGCCTTAAAAAATTTTTACACGCGTAAGCTTGTAATCGCGTTTCTATCAGGCATCTCGAGTTATTTAGCGTGTAGATTATACGATAGAAATGTGGCCAGCATGGCATCTCTGTAAAGTCCCGTATAAATGAGACGATTATTTGAGTCGTCATTTTTCTTCAAAAGTTCGGTGACTTGACTTGAAATTTGGATGTATTTTTACTTTATTTGAGACGAAAATCAATTTTTCAAATCACCGTCAAACAAAGTGCATCCATACTGCGAGACTACGATCCAGCAGCGTTCGATAAGAACATTCGGTTGCCTCTTAAGGCGATCTGTCTTTCCTTATCATCTCATATGTTTTGTCTTCTCGAGACGGCAAAACCCACACGACCCTTGTTGATATACAATTACAGCCGGTCGTATATATGTCGTTGTATCGTACGCAGGGGACGCCGGGGTTGATTGCAATACTGACTTGGATGACCACCGTCACTTTATTGCACGGACTGCTTGTCGAGTGTGCATTACTCGAGATAACAGTGATGCACTCACACCAAAAACTTCCGGTGTACGACAATACTGTATTTTTTCCAGTGCCATCATTTCGTGAAGTAAAAATTGTGGTCGCAAAAAGTATTTTGAGTGAAATCGAAAGTTCCAGAAATTCTAGGCCTAGAAGTAATCCAAAGATCAATACAGCTTTGGGACTCCGAATTATCCAGGGGGGAGATACCGTTAGAAGAGAACAAGATTTGCTGATTTTCATGTTATTTTTTAAATAAAAATTTCTTTACCATTTTTCAGACTTCGGGTATGTTTTGATGCTAATTTTGACTATTGCGTGGTATTCAATTTTTTTATTTATTTATCTTCGAAAATGGCGGAGGTATGGCACGATCTTCTGAGATGCATTTCTTGCCGCAACGAATGTGACTAGGGTTGTCAGGTCCTGTTTTGGGTTTCAGAGGATACGATAAGATAAAATAAAGGACCAAGGATGAAAATAAATTACATCGTGTTGTTTTCAATAAAATCGTCTGTTATGGTATCAGTAGCGACGCTTATTAATAAAAAGAGCAATTTTAATACGCAACGTATCGTAGTCGTTAATTGAAGCCAATGGTAAAAGTACTCCAGTAATTTAATAATGAATGAAAGTAAAAAATACCTATCATAAAAATAAATACAAAATTACTTTTTCTGACAGTATACTTGGTATTACTTTTTGCTGCTTTAAGAGCTTCTTCGTTTTCTATAATGAGATTATAAAATTCTTTACATTGCATGGTGAAGTTCGATGTTAATTGTAGTTTCGCTTTTACAGTGTCAATATCCAACTTATTCCGGTTTTTGGTCCACGTATTCGTACACAAGGAAAAAATCTCTTCGGACTAGGCGCTAGGCACTGTGTTGGAAAATACGTTTTGTATTAATTTTAGCAGATACTTGTTTTCATGTGTTAATTTTAGAAACTGAATCCATTTTTCAAGAACATTTTCACGTTTCTTTTATTCTATTATTTTCGTCAAAAGAGAGGCTTAAATATACAGAACTCTACAGAACTACCGAGATAAGCACACCTCCGCAATTTTTAAAGATCAATAAAATAAAACAATACCGTGTAACAGTCACAAGTGGTAGTAAAAAATACCCTGTCTCAAAAATTGTAAAGAAATCGTTCCTTTAGAAAAAAACCCTGAAAATCAGTAATGTTCTCCTCGCCTAAAGGTATCTCCCCCCTTAACATTTTTTTATCAGTAGCAGTGCGGAAGAATCGCAAATGCTCATTGAGCAAATGATTTTCGAGCGATCGATGGAGATCGCTGTTACAAGCACTTGATAAATCCTGACAAGCGCGAATAGATATCAAAAGTTGCTGCAGAAACAAATCTCCACTGCTTTGACTTTGCCCGTTAGTTTCAATTTTCGTAGTGCTTTCCATTTGCTCCTCCTAACGCAGCCTTTGGAAAGAGATCATGGCGAGCTCTGAAGAGCTCTATAGGAATCAAGCCGTAAAAGCCTCCGGTTCAAAACCCCCTACATTGTTTCGAAGTTCAATAGAGGTCATACATTCACTCATCCCTTTTCATTCGGCGAATCGTTCGTTCTCATTACCACGAACCAACAAATTGCTCTAATCTTTCCCACTCCCGTAATTACGCCATTTTTTTTTCTTCCGCGAAAACGATCCGCAACTACGTGCGGTTATTCGATCCGTTATTTGGCATTTCTCCACGTTGAACATGAAAGAACTTCGGGAACGGAAGTAGCAACGGAAAAAGGGCCTTCTCATCAGGTGCAATGAGCACCTGTTTGCACCAGCTTGTGCTCTAAAATATAAAAATTTGTCGGCGGTATGAGGACGCGTTGAAAATGCTCGCACACCGAGTACACTTTGCTACGTACGTACAAGTCGGTACGATACATTTTTCGCGGAAGTTTGCCCGCTCCCCCTCAGTTCCCTCGTTGCAAGACCGGTAAAAGATTTATGTTGGTTTCTTGCGCGGTGTCTGGTGACCCGATTATAACACCCTGGTACTACTCCCAAGATGTGCATATACGCGCGCGCGCGTCTGTGTATGTGTGTGCGCGTGTGTGTGTGCTCGCGCGTGTGTATGTATGTGAGTATGTGATTATGTGAGTATGTGAATATGTGAGTATGTGAGTATGTGAATATGTGAGTATGTGAGTATGTGAATATGTGAGTTTGTGAGTATGTGAATATGTGAGTGTGTGAGTATGTGAGTATGTGAGTATGTGAATATGTGAGTATGTGAGTATGTATATATATATATATATGCATGCAACAAGTAAATACATATAGATGTATATACCTGCAGCAAATCTTCAGTAATACGAGTGCAGCACGTTAATTCATCGGGCGAATTAAATGAGGTTTAAGAAAATACTTTAAGGAGGTACGATCACTTCCACGGGGTCAAAAAGAGTCCAAATTTATTTGACGCACAGCTGCTCTGACTGATGTTTACTTATGTTGATTATTCGTATTATCGATTATAGTGTGCCAAATGAAGCTGGGTTATGTTCGCCAAACGCATCAGCTGTTACTCGCGACGTTGCTAAGTGTATGGGTGCTATTTCGTCGTTCTGACAATTTTCAACCGGAAATTGAAACTTTCTTGTAACGTAGTGCTTTAACTACCCGGTGAAGATTAATTTTCTTATTTTTTACAGTATCTATTATATCGAATCTATCGAATTTTAGTTTTCCAACGGGTTTAGTTGGATACGTGAGCAGAAAAACCACGATCACCGCACTTCCGGTTGACCGTCTCCATAAGGCGACGTGCTTGTGTAACTCAAAGTGCTCGACTTTGCAGTTTTATTGCGAAAAAACTAAACGGTCAACATCGCTCAAATTTTGGCAATAAGCGTATGAAGTATTCGTCAAAATCATATAAAAATTTCAAATCCGAAAATTGGATTCGTAGTAATGATCGTACCTCCTTAAAGCTCGGCGCTCTCGACTTTAGGATGATTTATATATAAGATCCTCCATAGTTATCGTGCACATACGTCTTTTTTCCTTGTCATACCGCGTCAATTCTTTCCATTCTCATTGCATCTTATCCGTAGTCTCTTTGCACAATGTTTTCTCTCTAATAACGCGTCTGGTCAATGAGTTTGAGGTTATGGAGTATTCGAGTACGATGAGGTTGGGGTTTGCATCATTGGAGTTTCATGAAATCCGTTTTTTTCAACTTGGTCAATTTTCTTGCAGATTTCGACTGGGAAAATCAGTCATCCAGTTTTCAAGATGCTCATATGATTTGTAATCGAAGTCTGGGCAAATAATTTGTTATGATAATAAAGAGAAGGAAATTAACATATAAGGAGTCAATTACGTTGCGTTCCAACAATGCAAACTTCAACAAGATTGAACGACTGTGCGGGAGGGTTCTTGCGGGTCAGCAGAATAATTCGATGGTGTAATTAGATGGCGTCGAAGTTTGCATCATTAGAATGCGGCAAAAATGTTTTTTTTTTAATTTTTTCAAATTTGTTTGGTTGATCTAGACTTTGAAAATCGCTCAAACCTTTTTTTACCTATTCTTATTTATTTACGACCTCAGTAGTAGGGCTGGAGCGGTTCTAACCCAAGGTTTGAGGGGAGGGAGCGAGGGCGTGGGGAGGGGGGAGCGAGCGGCGATGGAGGGGAGGGGGCGAGCAGCGCGGGAGGGGAGGGGCGAGCAGCGCGGGAGGGGAGGGGGCGAGCGGCGAGGGAGGGAGGGGAGGGGAGAGCGGGGAGGGGGCGGGGTGGGAGCGAGGGGAGGGGGATGTCTGTGTGTGTGTGTGTGTGTGTGTGTGTGTGTGTGTGTGTGTGTGTGTGTGTGTGTGTGTGTGTGTGTGTGTGTGTGTGTGTGTGTGTGTGTGTGTGTGTGTGTGTGTGTGTGTGTGTGTGTGTGTGTGTGTGTCAACCGACTCGTCCAAATGTCTCAAATCTTACGACTCTTTTTTTTTCTTACGTCGAGCGCCAGGGACCGTCATACCCTATCGCTTCGCATGTGCAACTCGGGTCTCATCATTCCATAGGTCCACACTTGAAAACCCATAAAATTTTACGACAGCAAGCGACGAAGACAGTGATCCGGGGAAAAAATGCATTTCCATTTTACCGGGCTTTAGTTTTTCATCTCTGAATGGAAATATATACAGAGAGTGCAACGTCGAACCTTGATGCCGACACTTGAGATCATGCAGGTCTGGACAAGTTAGCCCCATGGTTAAGGATTTTTTCTTCGTTAACACCACTCTCCAAGCTATTAGAATTTTTTTTTTGCTCTGCTATTCAGAGCATATACGATAACGGGGTGTTTGTGTTGAAAAACTATAAACTTTCGGAGATCTATGGATCGGAGACCTTTTTAGGCTTCGACCGTGGACCACTTGAGCGCCGAGAGCCAATGAATTTTTTTTTTTCACTACACCCATCTTGACTGAGATGCTCTTTTATTTTTCCCGGCATTCCAATGCCATATTAGAACATTCTCGTGGGTTGGTGATATTTTCCGAGATGATAGGGAAAGACGGAAAATGTCTAAAGGGGAAAACCATGCTTAATGATCTGCTGCGCTCAAAAGTGTTCACACTTTCCATCGAGCAGTCAGTTAGTGAACATCATCTCTTTTGGGAAGCCTCGTTTCATCAAATATGGAGAGCAACGCGGAGAAGTCAGAACAAATCTTGCACGACCAAGCCGCGCTCCTAAGTTCATTCGAAGATTTTGCTGTGTGGGAACAACGGTGCGTTGAGTTTATCGAAGAATTGGAAACGCAAAGCCGCATTAAGCGCCCGCGACTATCAATTGGACTTCAACAGTCATTGATAGCCCAAATAGCGCGACTGGAAGGGTTGAGGAATTCTGTGCGTAATCATTTTATACACACGGGTGCAGGACACGGTCATTATGGGCTAATCTGGCGAGAGATTGACACATCCTTCAATAGTCGAATATTGACCGGTTCCGTAATCAATCGCAATCACATCGAACCACGGCAATTTCTCAACGATGCTCACGACCTAGTGCTTCAACATGTGCAAAATACTATCTGCAAACATAACAGTATTAAAGTTAATACAGTGTTTAATGGCGAATTCGCGAGTGGAGACAAACATGCCAATAAAAGTGTCAACACGCGAAACTGTGAACTATTTAACACAAGCGATTTGAATGAGTGGTACCAGCAATGCGTTATGGAGCTATTAACCAAACTCGATGAATTTCAAGAACAAGATAGTGGCTGGGCTTTGCGGAAAATACTTAACCTCACGATAAATGTGAATAAGTATAATCCAATGCGTGCTGGGTGCTCCATATCATTGCCGCGGGAAATAATGATGAAGAGGGCTGTGGTTAACGTCAAATCGCGTGATAATGCATGTTTCGCATGGGCAGTTGGCGCTGCTCTACACCCAGCTGAACGACACAGTGACCATCCGTCGTCTTACCCCCATTATTCGACAGTGCTGAATCTGAAGGATATCGAATTCCCGGTGACGATACATCAAATAAGAAAATTTGAACTGCAAAATAATCTGTCAATCAATGTGTATACCACCACCACGAAAAAGGACATTGTTCCAATACGCGTGACTCAAGAGAAGAAGGAGAAGCACATCAATTTGCTGTACATGCAAGATACTGAGGACGACAATGTGGGGCATTTCGTATGGATCAAGAACCTGTCGAGACTCGTGAGGGCGCAACTGAGCAAGAGGGAGCATAAAAAATATATATGCGATCGGTGTGTAAATTTAGCATTATTAGTACAAAATTATATATCTACTAAAGGAGAAAATTGATTAAAAAAAAAAAAGAAAAAAAAAAAAAATCTTGTTTGTTTTGCAGGTGTTTGCATTACTTCGGATCCGAGGATAAATTGCAGTCGCACGAGGTCGATTGTGGAGCAATAAACGACTGCGCGATCCGACTACCGAATGACACCAACAAGTGGCTCCAATTCACCAACTTTAGCCGGAAAGAGCGACATCCCTTCATTGTGTATGCCGATTTGGAGTGTGTTTTAGCAAAGACTGATGAGAAGAACCAAGCAAAAGATATGTATCAACATCATGAAGTGTTTAGTATAGGATACTACGTGTGTTGTGCGTATGATCAAGCACTATCTTCATATCACTCACGTCGCAGTGTCGATTGCGTTTCGTGGTTTGTCGAAGAACTGAAAAAACTAGCATTGCGCATAAAAGAAATTTTCTGCGACAACGTCCCAATGATTTATCTGACACCGAGCGAGTGGGCCAGTTTTCGCAAAGCGACCCAATGTCACATATGCAGGAAACCATTCGCGCAAGAAGATGTACGCGTTCGAGATCATTGCCATCTGACTGGACGCTATAGAGGCCCTGCCCATTCTAATTGCAATTTAAACTACAAACAGTCATTCTTCATTCCCATAGTTTTTCACAATCTATCGGGTTACGATGCACATTTTATAATCAAGGAAGTAGCCACAGCGTTCGAAGGAAAAACCGATGTGCTTCCAATCACAAAGGAGAAATACATCTCCTTCACGAAGCATGTTGAAATTACAGATGATTCAAAACATAAGATCCAATTGCGCTTCATCGATTCATACAAATTCCTCAACACCAGTCTTGACAAATTAGCCTCATTTTTGACCGAGGACAAACTCAAAATTTTACGCATGCAATTCCCAACGCTATCGACGGACAATTTCAGTTTGCTGACGCGAAAAGGGGTCTTCCCTTATGAGTATATTGATAACGTGACCAAGCTAGACGACACTTGCCTACCACCACGTGACGCCTTTTATAGTTCCCTGACAGATGCTACAGTATCCGAGAGTGAGTATGCACATGCTGAGAAAATTTGGGAGCGGTTTTCCATTCGAACGCTGGGTGACTATAGCGATTTATACTTGAAGACAGATGTCTTGTTATTAGCTGATATTTTCGAAAACTTTCGAAATACGTGCATTGAGAGCTATGGCCTAGATCCCGCGTATTACTACACATTGCCGGGGTATACCTGGGATGCAATGCTGAAACATTCGAATGTCAAGTTTGAATTACTAACCGACATCGACATGGTTTTATTCGTTGAGCGGGGTATACGCGGTGGTCTCAGTCAATGCTCAAACCGATATGCACACGCTAATAATAAGTACATGGAGTCGTTTGATCCATCGAAAGCATCATCATACTTGATGTATTTTGACGTCAACAATTTGTATGGATGGGCAATGTGTCAACCTTTGCCATACGGAGATTTTCGATGGGTCAACGACGTGTCCAAGTTTGATCCATCTTCCATCGCGCTAGATTCACCAACAGGCTACATCCTTGAAGTCGACTTGGAATATCCACAATCTCTACATGATGCGCACAAAGACCTGCCGTTTTGTCCAATACATGAAAAACCGCCGGGTAAGCAGGGGGAAAAGCTGTTAGCAACCGTCTGTGATAAAAAACGCTACATCATTCACTATCGAAATTTACAGCAGTGCTTACGCCATGGACTTTGCCTTACGAAAATCCATAGGGTATTACAATTCACACAATCCCCATGGCTACGTTCATATATCGAGTTAAATACGCAATTTCGAACGCTAGCCAAAAATGATTTTGAAAAGAATTTATTCAAATTGATGAACAATGCGGTGTTTGGCAAAACAATGGAGAATGTGCGCAATCATGTAGATGTAAAGCTTTTGACCAAATGGGAGGGCAGATATGGTGCAGAGGCAATGATTGCGAAGCCAAACTTCCACAGCCGAAGTGTTTTTTCGGAAAACCTTATTGCTGTAGAATTGCGCAATCTCGAGGTGAAATTCAACAAGCCGATATATGTGGGTATGTGCATCCTCGACATATCCAAAACGTGCTTGTATGGATTTCATCACGAGTATATGGTACCTCTGTATCGGGATAAGTGTAAAATCATGTATACCGATACGGATAGTCTCATATATGACATTGAGAGCGATGATATGTACATGGACATGAAGCGCGACATTGTAAAATTCGATACGAGCGATTATCCGGTGGACAATAGGTATGATATGCCGCTTGTCAACAAGAAGGTACCCGGTCTCATGAAAGACGAATGCAATGGTGCAATTATGACCGAGTTCATTGGACTTCGATCGAAAATGTATGCGACACGTGTTGAGGGTAAGAAGGACACTAAAAAAGTCAAAGGTGTCAAGAGCAATGTTGTGGCTAGGACAATCACGTTTGACGATTATGCCCTATGCTTGAAGGAAGACATTGAAATGATGCGTAGTCAAACGTGTATTCGATCGAAGTTGCACAAGGTCTACACCATTCGTGAGACGAAAATCGCTCTAAGCCCTCATGATGATAAGCGGTATATCATACCTGGGACCTCTGAGACCCTACCATGGGGGCATTACAGCATACCGTTGTAACAAAGTATCGTGCATATAAACTCGATGTAAAATTGTGTACATTTTTGTAAATACTTGATGTATAAAACTTGTGAAAATTGCGTATGTTTTTGTAAACATCAACTCGATGTAAAACTTGTTTGTTGTAAATATTTGATTTTGTAAAAATGGACTATTGTAAGTAAAGGAAACGGCTTTTGTAATCCATGTGTACCCATTATTTCCCGCATACACTGTTCGAGAGTAGGGGGAAGAAGGGATTGGAGGGAGAGAAAACGCCTGCTGTGGCGCACCACGTTGACGGGTAGAAAGAGAGTCATAAAAGTCTAAATGTTTTTGGCCTTTTTTATTGACGACTACAAATCAGATTTACTTATCCAACTATTGTGGGCATTGTCGAAACCCAGCCATTTTACAAACATTCGATGACCGCGCTTCTTTAAAATTTTTTCTATCAGATAGATATCGGGGTACTTGACACGAAGAAGCTCTTGTTCGTAGAAACCACCGGCGATGGGTTCATCTTTATGGTCCTTCAAACGATACGTCACTGGATGCGTTTTCTTCACACGAGATACCCTAAATATTTCCGTTGTCCAATTTGGCGTGTAACCCTTTTCGAAAACACTCTTAAATTTGCTGATTCTCACTTTATCGCCAATGGTGAATTTCGGTGGTGTTTTTATTGGCGGCTGAGTCTTATTGAAAACTTGCCGCAATATTTCCTTCTCATTCTCCGCGTTGACATTTCTCGGTTTCATCTTAATGGTACGGTGTACGGAATCATTATATTCAGCTACTAGATTATCAAGAATATCGATCCACTTATAATTACCACGAAGACTAAATTGCATCCACATCTTATTTTTCAATGTACGATTGAAACGCTCGCAAATGGATGCTTTCAAGTTGCTATATGTTGAATACATGTGAATATTGTACTTTTTCATTAGGGATTTAAAGTGACAATTGTAAAATTCTTTTCCCTCGTCGACGTGCAAGTGCTGTGGTATGCGTCCCTTAACGAGTATCAACTTCATTGCGGCTGCTGCATCTTTACCACACTTTCTCAGCATTGGTACGGTCCAGGCGAATTTTGAGAAAGTATCGATGACGGTGAGGAGGAATTTATGTTTGGTGTTTTGATGTGCGTGCGATGACATATCGACGAGATCAGCTTGCCAGGTCTCATCCAAGCCACGGATGACCACATGTCGACGCGGATAGTTTCGTCGAGCAGGCTTATGTAGCTCCAGCACGAGAGCGCTCTTTTTCTCGTTCATTTTCTAGTCCACTCAGTCGCGCATCCAGTGCAGCAATGGTCCGTGAATTACGAATCACCAAATCTTGTAGATTTTTGACATAAACCCATTTTTTTTTTTTTTTTTTTTTTTTTGTATGGGATACACAAAAATCGAACACTTCGAGGTGTTTGAAGATTTTCGAGAGTCCTTCGTGAGATGTTCAAGAGTCTTCCGAAGACATTCATAAGACATTTAAAGACATTCCCGAGACGTTCGAAAACATTCATAATACGTTTGAAGCCATTCATGAGCGGTACAAAGAGGTTCAAGGGACGTTATAGGACGTTCATGAGACGCTTGAAGATGTTCGGGAGGCGTTCAAGAGCCTTTAGAAAGGGTTTATTAGACGTTTGAAGACATTCATGAGAGTTTCGAAGACGTTCAAGAGATCTTCGACGGCATTCATAATACGTTTGTTTGGGTTTGTTTGGGTCAGTTTTGTTTGGGTTAGTTCGAGTTTGTTTGGGATTTACCCATTCATTTACCCATTCATTTACGGCATTCATAATACGTTTGTTTGGGTTTGTTTGGGTCAGTTTTGTTTGGGTTAGTTCGAGTTTGTTTGGGTAAATCCCAAACAAACTCGAACTAACCCAAACAAAACTGACCCAAACAAACCCAAACAAACGTATTATGAATGCCGTCGAAGATCTCTTGAACGTCTTCGAAACTCTCATGAATGTCTTCAAACGTCTAATAAACCCTTTCTAAAGGCTCTTGAACGCCTCCCGAACATCTTCAAGCGTCTCATGAACGTCCTATAACGTCCCTTGAACCTCTTTGTACCGCTCATGAATGGCTTCAAACGTATTATGAATGTTTTCGAACGTCTCGGGAATGTCTTTAAATGTCTTATGAATGTCTTCGGAAGACTCTTGAACATCTCACGAAGGACTCTCGAAAATCTTCAAACACCTCGAAGTGTTCGATTTTTGTGTATCCCATACAAAAAAAAAAAAAAAAAAAAAAAATGGGTTTATGTCAAAAATCTACAAGATTTGGTGATTCGTAATTCACGGACCATTGCTGCACTGGATGCGCGACTGAGTGGACTAGAAAATGAACGAGAAAAAGAGCGCTCTCGTGCTGGAGCTACATAAGCCTGCTCGACGAAACTATCCGCGTCGACATGTGGTCATCCGTGGCTTGGATGAGACCTGGCAAGCTGATCTCGTCGATATGTCATCGCACGCACATCAAAACACCAAACATAAATTCCTCCTCACCGTCATCGATACTTTCTCAAAATTCGCCTGGACCGTACCAATGCTGAGAAAGTGTGGTAAAGATGCAGCAGCCGCAATGAAGTTGATACTCGTTAAGGGACGCATACCACAGCACTTGCACGTCGACGAGGGAAAAGAATTTTACAATTGTCACTTTAAATCCCTAATGAAAAAGTACAATATTCACATGTATTCAACATATAGCAACTTGAAAGCATCCATTTGCGAGCGTTTCAATCGTACATTGAAAAATAAGATGTGGATGCAATTTAGTCTTCGTGGTAATTATAAGTGGATCGATATTCTTGATAATCTAGTAGCTGAATATAATG
This sequence comes from Ophion costatus, assembly GCA_951751655.1. Classification (NCBI taxonomy): domain Eukaryota; kingdom Metazoa; phylum Arthropoda; class Insecta; order Hymenoptera; family Ichneumonidae; genus Ophion; species Ophion costatus. Next base: position 3,702,172 of record OX632365.1, on the reverse strand, counting down.
ATTCCGTACACCGTACCATTAAGATGAAACCGAGAAATGTCAACGCGGAGAATGAGAAGGAAATATTGCGGCAAGTTTTCAATAAGACTCAGCCGCCAATAAAAACACCACCGAAATTCACCATTGGCGATAAAGTGAGAATCAGCAAATTTAAGAGTGTTTTCGAAAAGGGTTACACGCCAAATTGGACAACGGAAATATTTAGGGTATCTCGTGTGAAGAAAACGCATCCAGTGACGTATCGTTTGAAGGACCATAAAGATGAACCCATCGCCGGTGGTTTCTACGAACAAGAGCTTCTTCGTGTCAAGTACCCCGATATCTATCTGATAGAAAAAATTTTAAAGAAGCGCGGTCATCGAATGTTTGTAAAATGGCTGGGTTTCGACAATGCCCACAATAGTTGGATAAGTAAATCTGATTTGTAGTCGTCAATAAAAAAGGCCAAAAACATTTAGACTTTTATGACTCTCTTTCTACCCGTCAACGTGGTGCGCCACAGCAGGCGTTTTCTCTCCCTCCAATCCCTTCTTCCCCCTACTCTCGAACAGTGTATGCGGGAAATAATGGGTACACATGGATTACAAAAGCCGTTTCCTTTACTTACAATAGTCCATTTTTACAAAATCAAATATTTACAACAAACAAGTTTTACATCGAGTTGATGTTTACAAAAACATACGCAATTTTCACAAGTTTTATACATCAAGTATTTACAAAAATGTACACAATTTTACATCGAGTTTATATGCACGATACTTTGTTACAACGGTATGCTGTAATGCCCCCATGGTAGGGTCTCAGAGGTCCCAGGTATGATATACCGCTTATCATCATGAGGGCTTAGAGCGATTTTCGTCTCACGAATGGTGTAGACCTTGTGCAACTTCGATCGAATACACGTTTGACTACGCATCATTTCAATGTCTTCCTTCAAGCATAGGGCATAATCGTCAAACGTGATTGTCCTAGCCACAACATTGCTCTTGACACCTTTGACTTTTTTAGTGTCCTTCTTACCCTCAACACGTGTCGCATACATTTTCGATCGAAGTCCAATGAACTCGGTCATAATTGCACCATTGCATTCGTCTTTCATGAGACCGGGTACCTTCTTGTTGACAAGCGGCATATCATACCTATTGTCCACCGGATAATCGCTCGTATCGAATTTTACAATGTCGCGCTTCATGTCCATGTACATATCATCGCTCTCAATGTCATATATGAGACTATCCGTATCGGTATACATGATTTTACACTTATCCCGATACAGAGGTACCATATACTCGTGATGAAATCCATACAAGCACGTTTTGGATATGTCGAGGATGCACATACCCACATATATCGGCTTGTTGAATTTCACCTCGAGATTGCGCAATTCTACAGCAATAAGGTTTTCCGAAAAAACACTTCGGCTGTGGAAGTTTGGCTTCGCAATCATTGCCTCTGCACCATATCTGCCCTCCCATTTGGTCAAAAGCTTTACATCTACATGATTGCGCACATTCTCCATTGTTTTGCCAAACACCGCATTGTTCATCAATTTGAATAAATTCTTTTCAAAATCATTTTTGGCTAGCGTTCGAAATTGCGTATTTAACTCGATATATGAACGTAGCCATGGGGATTGTGTGAATTGTAATACCCTATGGATTTTCGTAAGGCAAAGTCCATGGCGTAAGCACTGCTGTAAATTTCGATAGTGAATGATGTAGCGTTTTTTATCACAGACGGTTGCTAACAGCTTTTCCCCCTGCTTACCCGGCGGTTTTTCATGTATTGGACAAAACGGCAGGTCTTTGTGCGCATCATGTAGAGATTGTGGATATTCCAAGTCGACTTCAAGGATGTAGCCTGTTGGTGAATCTAGCGCGATGGAAGATGGATCAAACTTGGACACGTCGTTGACCCATCGAAAATCTCCGTATGGCAAAGGTTGACACATTGCCCATCCATACAAATTGTTGACGTCAAAATACATCAAGTATGATGATGCTTTCGATGGATCAAACGACTCCATGTACTTATTATTAGCGTGTGCATATCGGTTTGAGCATTGACTGAGACCACCGCGTATACCCCGCTCAACGAATAAAACCATGTCGATGTCGGTTAGTAATTCAAACTTGACATTCGAATGTTTCAGCATTGCATCCCAGGTATACCCCGGCAATGTGTAGTAATACGCGGGATCTAGGCCATAGCTCTCAATGCACGTATTTCGAAAGTTTTCGAAAATATCAGCTAATAACAAGACATCTGTCTTCAAGTATAAATCGCTATAGTCACCCAGCGTTCGAATGGAAAACCGCTCCCAAATTTTCTCAGCATGTGCATACTCACTCTCGGATACTGTAGCATCTGTCAGGGAACTATAAAAGGCGTCACGTGGTGGTAGGCAAGTGTCGTCTAGCTTGGTCACGTTATCAATATACTCATAAGGGAAGACCCCTTTTCGCGTCAGCAAACTGAAATTGTCCGTCGATAGCGTTGGGAATTGCATGCGTAAAATTTTGAGTTTGTCCTCGGTCAAAAATGAGGCTAATTTGTCAAGACTGGTGTTGAGGAATTTGTATGAATCGATGAAGCGCAATTGGATCTTATGTTTTGAATCATCTGTAATTTCAACATGCTTCGTGAAGGAGATGTATTTCTCCTTTGTGATTGGAAGCACATCGGTTTTTCCTTCGAACGCTGTGGCTACTTCCTTGATTATAAAATGTGCATCGTAACCCGATAGATTGTGAAAAACTATGGGAATGAAGAATGACTGTTTGTAGTTTAAATTGCAATTAGAATGGGCAGGGCCTCTATAGCGTCCAGTCAGATGGCAATGATCTCGAACGCGTACATCTTCTTGCGCGAATGGTTTCCTGCATATGTGACATTGGGTCGCTTTGCGAAAACTGGCCCACTCGCTCGGTGTCAGATAAATCATTGGGACGTTGTCGCAGAAAATTTCTTTTATGCGCAATGCTAGTTTTTTCAGTTCTTCGACAAACCACGAAACGCAATCGACACTGCGACGTGAGTGATATGAAGATAGTGCTTGATCATACGCACAACACACGTAGTATCCTATACTAAACACTTCATGATGTTGATACATATCTTTTGCTTGGTTCTTCTCATCAGTCTTTGCTAAAACACACTCCAAATCGGCATACACAATGAAGGGATGTCGCTCTTTCCGGCTAAAGTTGGTGAATTGGAGCCACTTGTTGGTGTCATTCGGTAGTCGGATCGCGCAGTCGTTTATTGCTCCACAATCGACCTCGTGCGACTGCAATTTATCCTCGGATCCGAAGTAATGCAAACACCTGCAAAACAAACAAGATTTTTTTTTTTTTCTTTTTTTTTTTTTAATCAATTTTCTCCTTTAGTAGATATATAATTTTGTACTAATAATGCTAAATTTACACACCGATCGCATATATATTTTTTATGCTCCCTCTTGCTCAGTTGCGCCCTCACGAGTCTCGACAGGTTCTTGATCCATACGAAATGCCCCACATTGTCGTCCTCAGTATCTTGCATGTACAGCAAATTGATGTGCTTCTCCTTCTTCTCTTGAGTCACGCGTATTGGAACAATGTCCTTTTTCGTGGTGGTGGTATACACATTGATTGACAGATTATTTTGCAGTTCAAATTTTCTTATTTGATGTATCGTCACCGGGAATTCGATATCCTTCAGATTCAGCACTGTCGAATAATGGGGGTAAGACGACGGATGGTCACTGTGTCGTTCAGCTGGGTGTAGAGCAGCGCCAACTGCCCATGCGAAACATGCATTATCACGCGATTTGACGTTAACCACAGCCCTCTTCATCATTATTTCCCGCGGCAATGATATGGAGCACCCAGCACGCATTGGATTATACTTATTCACATTTATCGTGAGGTTAAGTATTTTCCGCAAAGCCCAGCCACTATCTTGTTCTTGAAATTCATCGAGTTTGGTTAATAGCTCCATAACGCATTGCTGGTACCACTCATTCAAATCGCTTGTGTTAAATAGTTCACAGTTTCGCGTGTTGACACTTTTATTGGCATGTTTGTCTCCACTCGCGAATTCGCCATTAAACACTGTATTAACTTTAATACTGATATGTTTGCAGATAGTATTTTGCACATGTTGAAGCACTAGGTCGTGAGCATCGTTGAGAAATTGCCGTGGTTCGATGTGATTGCGATTGATTACGGAACCGGTCAATATTCGACTATTGAAGGATGTGTCAATCTCTCGCCAGATTAGCCCATAATGACCGTGTCCTGCACCCGTGTGTATAAAATGATTACGCACAGAATTCCTCAACCCTTCCAGTCGCGCTATTTGGGCTATCAATGACTGTTGAAGTCCAATTGATAGTCGCGGGCGCTTAATGCGGCTTTGCGTTTCCAATTCTTCGATAAACTCAACGCACCGTTGTTCCCACACAGCAAAATCTTCGAATGAACTTAGGAGCGCGGCTTGGTCGTGCAAGATTTGTTCTGACTTCTCCGCGTTGCTCTCCATATTTGATGAAACGAGGCTTCCCAAAAGAGATGATGTTCACTAACTGACTGCTCGATGGAAAGTGTGAACACTTTTGAGCGCCGCAGATCATTAAGCATGGTTTTCCCCTTTAGACATTTTCCGTCTTTCCCTATCATCTCGGAAAATATCACCAACCCACGAGAATGTTCTAATATGGCATTGGAATGCCGGGAAAAATAAAAGAGCATCTCAGTCAAGATGGGTGTAGTGAAAAAAAAAAATTCATTGGCTCTCGGCGCTCAAGTGGTCCACGGTCGAAGCCTAAAAAGGTCTCCGATCCATAGATCTCCGAAAGTTTATAGTTTTTCAACACAAACACCCCGTTATCGTATATGCTCTGAATAGCGGAGCAAAAAAAAATTCTAATAGCTTGGAGAGTGGTGTTAACGAAGAAAAAATCCTTAACCATGGGGCTAACTTGTCCAGACCTGCATGATCTCAAGTGTCGGCATCAAGGTTCGACGTTGCACTCTCTGTATATATTTCCATTCAGAGATGAAAAACTAAAGCCCGGTAAAATGGAAATGCATTTTTTCCCCGGATCACTGTCTTCGTCGCTTGCTGTCGTAAAATTTTATGGGTTTTCAAGTGTAGACCTATGGAATGATGAGACCCGAGTTGCACATGCGAAGCGATAGGGTATGACGGTCCCTGGCGCTCGACGTAAGAAAAAAAAAGAGTCGTAAGATTTGAGACATTTGGACGAGTCGGTTGAAACACACACACACACACACACACACACACACACACACACACACACACACACACACACACACACACACACACACACACACACACACACACACACACACACACACACACACACACACACACACACACACACACACACACAGACATCCCCCTCCCCTCGCTCCCACCCCGCCCCCTCCCCGCTCCCCCCTCCCCTCCCTCCCTCGCCGCTCGCCCCCTCCCCTCCCGCGCTGCTCGCCCCCTCCCCTCCCGCGCTGCTCGCCCCCTCCCCTCCATCGCCGCTCGCTCCCCCCTCCCCACGCCCTCGCTCCCTCCCCTCAAACCTTGGGTTAGAACCGCTCCAGCCCTACTACTACGAGCTTTTACCGCGACCGTACATGTTCCCGCCTCTCTCTCGCTCTCTCTCTCGTGCACGTAGGTCCCCGCGATCGAAATCAGAAACGCGCGTTCGCGAGACGTGCGGGCCAACGTTGAGATGGGGAATCTCTCGTGAGATTTTTACCGGGATGAGATCGCGCGCGCGTTAAGGTACACGATTTGACAATCGTGAGAGAATACGTGTTTCGTAGAATATACGGATAATAGGAAGAGAGTAAATATTGCGGGCACAATACATCAAAAATGGCTCTCGGAGTTGTTTTCACGAGTGTCGTCGTTCAAGGCTGTTGATGGTCGAGCGTTTCGCCTACGAATGCTCTAGGATACTCAAGGTTTCGTCGTAAATATGTCATATCAAAAACTATAGCGGAAAATGGAATACGTCATTTTACGTAATAATAAAAGATAATAAATAAATAATAATAAAAGATAATAGATAAAAATAATAAAAAAAGAAGTAATAAAAATGACGAATCTTGAAGGGTGCATTTCTTTCTTACCTTTACATTTCTTTATTTTGATCATTGTCCGAAATTGTTTTCGCAGATACCAAAGAAGAATCCCAAGAAAAAGTTCGAGTGATTTTTGTAGCTTCAATCCGCAGAGATAAATGTGGATGATATGCGAAAATGAATATTTAGTGCATTCCAACAACGCCAACTTCTTTGCCATTATAATAACTCTTCCAGAAAAACTATCGGAATCTGGTTTGGATCATTTACACCCAACTTGTGACAACAAAAATTTGTAGAGTTTGAAATCAATTTTTAACATCCAAAACCTGGTCTATCTGCGTATTGTATGCCAAGTGATTTTTGTTTCCGGGAAATAAAATATGAAACACAATTTTGCTACACAATGTTTGACGAGTTGTCAAATAAATATTTAGAAAACGATGTTTCGGTTTGCATATAGTTGGAAAGCAACGAAAACTATTTTTGGCTTCTCATTTTGATTGTTATGCGAAATGTTTTCTTACAAGCTTTGGCTGCAGATCCCTCATGAGCATCCCGATAACTATTTAGGGATGTTGAGTCCCTATGAAACATGTTAATGTTAATTGTTCAATAAATAGCTTCTTAATCGTCATGAAATTTTTACACGACCTCCTGAATACTTCATGTAAAAACATACCAAATTTTCCGAATTCTATCATCATTACTTCAACCTCCTTAAGGGTTGAAATAAAAAATGATAAGAAAATTCGGAAAATTTGGTATGTTTTCGTATGAAGTATTTAAGAGGTCGTGTTGAAATTTCACGACGATTAGGAAGCTCGTTATTAAAAAATTAACATTTTGTTAAGAACAATTTTTAAAAGAAATAAAAAAAAATTTATCAATAAACTTCGTTTTGCTTCCGTTGCTTTCAGTATATTGAAGATATTATAAAATTGAGAGGTCAAAAAAAAAAACTTATTGCAAAGTTACATCAGTTTCCATAAAACAACATTTAATTTGTGAATGTTAATTGTTCAATAAAGAGCTTCCTAATTGTCGTGAAATTTTTACACGACCTCTGAAATACTTCATACAAAAACATACCAAATTTTCAGGATTTTATCATCATTTGCGATTTGGGACTCAACATCCTTAAGCGATTTCCGTAGCCAAAATAAGCCAAATAAAAAACGGGTTACAGAATTTTCGTTGCTTTTTTGCGAACTTCAATAGCATATAATAATTTGATAAGTTTGAATTTTGTAAATATATCTTCTGTATACACTTCGACGTATTTAATTTTTTTTGTATATTTTCGAAATCTGTATGAGTTGGGTGGGGAAGCCCAAATTTGACGATGTAAACGGACGTGATGTATACTGACCTCTGTCGGTAGCTATGATCGGTAATTCGAGATACGCAGCAGTTTCGCGATCCAAAGGCGATTTGACGCATATCTCGCCGGTATCGCTGCGCACGAATAGTTGCTCGCTCGCGATCTTGCCTGCCGCCATGGTGTAGTTGACCATCGCATTGACTCCGCAATCCGGATCGGTAGCTTGTACCTGCAACGAGAGACGGACACATTATTTCTGTTTCCCCCTTATATTCCTATCGTCGGGGAAACAAAAGCTTCAAGTGCACAATGTAAAAATCGCTCTGTGTCAGTCCCGCGTTCCTAACGAGCGCCGCGATGACTCAATTTTTTATTCTCCTATTTCGCCAGCTGACTACTCTCGCACCGATTTCTCGTTTCGCGTGGTTGAGGGCGCGTTGATGGACGGGGCCAAACTGCAAGACCCTCTCGAGAGTATCGCAATCATTATTTATGCCTCCCATCATCGGCACGTTCATTTTTGTTTTCCTCCTCCGTCGTCTTGCCAAAAACAATATGCGAAAGGTCGTTCGAAGCGAAAAAATGACTAGTTGGATCAGCTCGCACGATCATCAATCATTTTCAGCATTTTGCTTTCTTTATTATGTTCGGAACATTTATTACGCTCAAAATTGGCCGTTTGGTGGAAGACAAATGCGAAACGAAGTTTTGGCAAAAAAAAACAGAGAGCAAACTAAATGAGCTAGTACGAAAAGGACGAATCTGCCCTGACTTGTGTATAGGGGGCGAGCACGCGACAATCGACAAAAGGAAAGAGGCCGAAAGAAAGGTGAGGCAGCAATCGTGTAAAAGGCACCTAACTGCTGGTTCCCGGGTATGAAAAGAACGAGCAGAGAGAGGGAGAGAGAGAGAGAGAGAGAGAGAGAGAGAGAGAGAGAGAGAGAGAGAGAGAGAGAGAGAGAGAGAGAGAGAGAGCGAGAGAGAATAAGACAGCTATGACAATGGATGCAGGCCAAACATGAGTTTGTTTGGGGTTGCAGGGTAGTGCTTTGTTAAAATAATAACATCTTCATTGCTTATCAATATTTTTCAATGCAAACAAAAAATCAGACTTGGCCAGACGATGTGCTAAATGTGTGCAAAATGCTGACCTCGTCAATTCAATACTTTCGTCACAAAGAAATATTGGAGATCGATCTGTTTTTTGGGCCCCAAGCTTATCCAGAGCCACGAAACGTTATTTATCCGAATATTCGATAGCTGCCTTGCGTCGTCAGCATATCATTTCCACCTGCCTTAAATCCACACGTTGGCTACATTTTTTAATCATTCTCGTAGAGCTGCGAATGCCGTCCCGACGACAACGAGCTTTGAACAAAATTTTTTCAAGTACTCGCGAGTTTCTCAGGTAGTCGGGACAGGCTTTAGAAATTCATCCTCGGTATACGAAGGAAACAAATTTACGTCTGGCATTTTGACGATACGGATTAATTCGTTTTACGCAAATCCCCGTGTAATTGCCTCCGTATATGCGCTTGATAAAAATGGGTGATGGGGTGAAGACGTGGATTCCTCGAGGTCGGGAGAAGTACACTAGCAGCATATACATACATACATATACATAAATATAATAAAACGATGACGAGGGCCATACACGGAGATCCCTATTCGTCGCGGTGGTCGCTCTCTTCTCGCGTTATACACACACACATACACAAACACACATATAGATATATGTATACAAGTACGCGCGTTCCCCTACACATTAGTCTTTTTTTGGACGCGCGATATTCATCCGGCTGCTGCATGGCTATATCGAGTACGAGGCAGTTGGAGCTCGCGACCAAGAGGATCCTCCGAGGACGCTTGCTTTTGGTACCTCATCCACTAACGGATGGCGAGGAGTTTTATATGCGGGTCGTATGGCAAACCGGGTGCTTACAACCGCTATGGGTTATATCAACATAGGAACATGCATATGTATGTATATGTATATGGATATAAATGGAGAAAAATAATTGCGAAGACATTTCACTTCATGAGCCGTCCTCGTAGCGGTCAATTGTCCCTCTACTCAACATTATGCGAACCCAAATGCCTTCAAAATCACATTTGAATGAACGTAAGCACATCTGTATAGCGATCATTATAAGAACCGGCGTGTCTTCAATATCAACAAATCGTTCGAAAAAATTTCAAGACTGTCTTCAAAACCGTCAGATATGGTAAGAGTCAGCAGGGAATAAGTCCAGCGGATCCAAACAAATTAAGTTTGAATAAAAGAAATTAATTATTTCAAATTGATTACTATTTAAAGCCGATTTATGCAAAGAAAAATCATTCCAACGTTTGTCCGTCTTTTAATTCGACATTTACGATCTCAATTCGCAAAAAAAAGCGTTGGGTAATAATCGAAATATAAAAATGAAAAACGAAGAAAAAACTGCTTCTATGCTAACGATGAAAACTTCAACGTTATTCCAAAATATCCTCTTTTCATAGATGTTTATGTGCACGGGATGGTTCACCCTATCAAAAAAGATTTTCTTCTAACGGTTTTTTAGGAAGCGTCGCGAATAGCAGTTAAAAATGCAGGTTCCAGGAGAAGATTACTTTAACGGTGAGCTTGAATCCTTAAAATAGTTCATACTTAAATTTTTTAAATTCGTATTGAAATGACGAGGTTGGGTATTTTTACACAATTAGATAGATAGTCTCGACAAGTCAGGGTATTTTTACGAATTGAACAATATCGATGAATGAAGTTGTCGTTATTTAAACAATGTGACGCCATTGCTGCATGGTCAATCGATATAGGTGGTTCTGGCAACCGGGGTGATCGAAATGGAAAAAAATGTACTTCTATTATAATAATAATCCCTTTTATGGCCGGATAGTTTATTGTTTTTTCTCTAATTTACGCAAATGGCAAGCTGTCGAACAAACAGTTCGGTATCGATGAAGAAGGGAACCTTAGGAACTTGTTATCAACAAATGGATAAAGATATTAAAAACGATGCGGTTATACGACAGAAAATTATATAAACTATGCTCTATCTAAATTCAAAGTGAATCGGACAAATAGATTTTCAAATACTACTCACACTGTTTCATAAAGAACGTTTTGAGAAAAACGCAAAAGATAAAAGGATAAATCACAGCGGGGCGCTTCGTCATAACACAATGAGCGATCTGACCTTCACAAAAATCGTTACATCTCGATGAATTTCCAAACATTTACAAAATGTTCATTGCCAATTAAAGTTAACTCTGCGCGGTCGCACTGTAATTTCGTTGCTTCCACGCTCGTACTAAAACGGAGACGTCCACGTCCAGTTTTGAACGTGTTAAATAGTTTTTGAAAATCTCAACAAAATTACAAATACTCTTGGATCCTCCGAGAATGTGAAGCGACGACTGTTCAAGTACAAAAGTTATCATATTTGTTGCTATAAATTGTGAATAATTCCCAGGTATTTCAAGTTGAGACTCCAGGTTATAAAAACATGCAATTAAAAAATCGCATTTCTGAAATTTAGGTACATCTTATGCAGCCCCCGTAAGAACGAGTTTTGGATAAGTTTCAGGATGTCAACAATAAACTTAGATTGATCTTCTTCTCGTTGTATCTTCGTTGTATAATGGACCACCCTATTTTTTATCGGTGGAGGCGCTGAAGCTATGTCAAGATCAACTCCACTTTTTTAAATGGAACCATGTTTTTTTTCGCTGACATTATTACCGATAAATTCGGAGTTCGTCTTAAAATCGGCAATAATGTCATAAAAAAATGCATGGTTCCATTTTAAAAAGTGGAGTCGACCTTGACGTAACTTCAGCGTCTCCACCGATAAAAAAATGGCGTGGTCCAGTATGACGGCCTTCTCGAACACTGCACCTTTTCTCTAAAACATTTTTGGATATGATCAATAGTTTGAGTGCCATGGCTCTGTAACACTTTATGTGCCTCACCCTGGATATACTAGGGTGGCACAAATTTAAGCACTACTTTTTCCTCTTTCTCACCATCCTATTATCTTCTGTAAAGAGAAAACAAAATTATCGCCTAATATGCAAGCGGTCAAAAAATATTTAGCGGTCACTCAAGCCTCCCAAAATTTCAAATTTTCATTTAAAAACTCGTTTTTTTCGTTCACTTTTCAACCCTGACGGCACTTTATAATCTTTGATTAAGCTCGCGAAGGTCTAACCGGCCAATGAATATTTAGTAGCCGCTTCGAAATTTCCAAATTTTCAAAGTAATTGATCCTTTATTCATTAAAAACAGTTTTCCGCGCATCGTAATGCGTCCCACGGTTGGTCTCGTTAGTCAAACTGCGGACCCGTCGTAGCTGGACTCTGCGACGAGCCACGCAATAATACAATAATACATAATAACACATATCGTCCAATTGGCGTTTGTTACAAATTATTATAATTAATAAATTATTCAGAAAATCTAACATTTCGCTTTTTATTTTGATTTTGTGCTACAAGGAGTGACAATGCATGCGAGATTTATTTTTTGGCAGAAATTCTGTATTTCGAAAACCTTTAGCGATCCATTGGCCGGCTAGAGCTTTCTCGAAGTTAATTTAAAAATGATAAAGCTCAAAATTCATGGTTGAGAAGCGGACGAAAAAAAAAACGATTTTTTAATGAAAACTTGAATTTTTGGGAAATTTGAGCGACGTCTAAATATTTTTTGACCGCTCGCAGCTTGGCACATTGTTTTATCATGTGTTGAAGATAATTGCATGGTGAGAAGAAGGAAAAAAATAGAGCTTAAATTTGTACCACCATAACACACACACACACACACACACACACACACGCATACACACATGTTTCTGTACGCATAAGAGTACTCGCAGTGGCTGTCTACACCGGTTATTAAATACGAGACCATCTCCGCGTTTGCACAGGTACGTGAACCGGAGGATATATATATATATACATAACACACACACACATACATACATACACATAACTACGCCTTATAGCACACAAGTGTATATTTAATGTTCCTGAATCTATGTACATCATATACATGTGTATAAAATGCGAGTATGGATCGTGAGGAATTCTCTCTCTCTCTCTCTCCCTCAGTCCCTTCCCCTACCCCTACCCCTCCCCGTCCCTCTCTCGCTATCAAGCGGCATAGCCATAAAGGGACGCTAATATTTTCCCTCCTGCTCCTTACTCAAAGCTTTTCCATTCCTCTATGCGTTTCCTCGTCATATGCATCGTCTCGCCTTCTATGAGAAAAAGAGAAAATGAGAGAGAGAGAGAGGGGGGACTGTTCTCCAACAGGTACAAATTGTCCAAGGTACAAAAGTTTATCGCAGTAAATCGCGGATGACTCGACGAGCGTGCTTGCGCCCTTTGCGCATCTGGTATGCGTCGGTCTCTTATACGGGTTGTAGACTCTTCGAGACCGTGCTCTCTCTCTCTCTCTCTCTCTCTCTTTCTCTTTCTCACATCCTATCTGGCCTCCTCGTTCGCCCGAGCTCTCCGGATGCCAGGAGCAAGTCTGAAGAAGACACCGGAGGTCCTCGATACCCCCTGCGAGACCGCCTACATGGAGCACTTTTCCCCGCGCGTAATTCCCGTCTCGTCCATACACAGTGTTGACCGCGAGTGCTTTGCTCCTTTATCCATATCAGACGTCGTAGGGTGGATTATAATGCTGTTGCGCGCAGATGACCCACTGAATCCGCACGCAAATAGAACAAAGAGGCAAAAAAACGACGAAGGGAGACGCGAGGCACGTTTCGATTATGATTGATAGTTCTCGGTCGCTGCGGACCTCAGCGAACAGCTGTTTTCCTTCCAGCACTGAAACTCTAGAATATCTATATGCTACCAGCCGAGAAGATCGATGTATACGTGCTGCAAAACCACCCGTTGCGCTTACATTTCCTCTCTTCACATGCCGCTCCTTCCGATCAGTGTCCGGAATATACATATACACCCATATACGCGGAAAAGTGACTTCGAAGCCACGTAACTCCGAAGACTTTCCTCGTAGTTGTTTATCGTGCCCGTGCTCGACACTCCGCAAACCCTGACGACTTAAAAATCATTTTGTTGATGTTTGCATCGTTGGAACGCGACCAACATTTCAAACACCAATCTTTCTTTGCCAATTTCGGAATGGGAAAATCCTTGAAATGTTTGTCACGATCTTTACTAGAAATCTGCAGCCTGAGAGTGAAAAAAAAAATTCAGATGATTGCGAAAATGGAGATATCAGGAAAAACAAAAATTTCGTCGCGTCCAACGATTCAAACTTTGACGTTGTTTGAGCGCGTTTTTCTCAAAATTATTTGCTAAATCGGTAACGACGATATCTCAACAATCACTGCACCGATCACCTCCAAATTTGACAACCTTCCTTTACATGTCAAAAAGCAGTGTTCGACCGAATTAATTTTTTTTTCCGATTCCTAATTTGTTTACCAACGAAAATGAAACCTTTTTTTTTCACCGAAAATCAATACTTTCACTTAGGACAACGGCCAGTTTTTCAAAAATCAATATTTTATTTAATCGTTCGTCCAAGCACTAGATAATGTCATGCAAAATGTGATGGCGTTTTATTTCCTTTACTTCAGATGACTTGCTTCCGAGCGGTAGAGTTCACCACGAAGGACGGTTTTCAAACAACGCTCTGCACAAACCATTGTATGTACCGTATTTAGAAACATTTTTCCATCGGATAAGTGCAATACTTAAAAGCATACTCTTTGATGCAAAAAAAACTTCGCAAACCTGAATTCGTTTCCCCAGAAGAAAATCACAAATATTCTTCTTTTTTCCAGCCACGAGCTAGATCAGCATGGACATGTCGGTTTTAGGTCCTCAAAACAGTCAGATATGCTGATAGTCACCGTTAGATAGATATAGCGCGTTCAAAATGTCTTTGCCCATATAAATATTTATATACACGTGTATATATCTGCACATTGTCTCGTCTGTCGTTTCTTTCTTCCGTTGTCAGGTTCACGTCGTGATCGGCGTGCGTACGACCACGCGCGCCCCCACCGTTCATGGAGTAGTGTGTACTTTAGGTACGGCGCACGAGAGATCTTTTTGCGTCCCAAGCGATCATCCCCCCCCCCCCTCTCTCTCTCTTTCGCTCTGTGCTTCTGTCTCTTTTTCTCCCTGGTTTTCCAGCTCGGTGTCTCACGGTCGTTGCTGTTTCGCGAGCGCGGACAGATAGAGCTGTTCGCCAAAGGAGAGAGAGACGCAGCAGCGAGGCTACTCCCGCGGGGTCCATCGTGAGACTGCGCGAGATCAACGACAGTCCGGGGGAGAGTAAACCGAGAAGCCATCTCTGGCATTCCAGATTTGCTCCGTGTGTGCACTAGTCTCTCTCTCTCTCTCTTTCTGTCTCTCCTGCACTCCCTCTCTCTTGTCCTCTTTCTCTTACCAGTGCGATTGAACTATACTTCTGACAGCGCTTGTCACATTCGAGAATCTTTTCTGCTCGCCGAAAGAGAATTTTTAATTCGCGAGCCAGCCAGCGGTCATACGCGCAATGAATTTCTTCAAAACGAGAGAAAAAATAATAACGTATAATCGATGTAGCAGGAGATATGAATATGCAAGTATAGGTATGAGTGAAACCGGAAGTGGGATATTAAGCCGTAATGGCATTATGTAAGATTCTTTGTATTCATTTGCAACGACATTGTCATTGGAGCCCAACCGTCATAATGCATCGTACGAACGTTTACTGGCAGGTAATCTCTGCCTCTCTTTCTCTTCCCAAGTGTATATGCATAGGATGAAATTATAAAGGCATTAGACTTCGATAACCGACCCTATTATTCCCATACTAAACATTTCGTAAATCTCAATGTCTTCGAAGTTACCTGCATGTAAATGTAAACATAATTACACAAAGGCCGTTTCAAACAGCTTGCTGTCCCCAAAATCAACGATCCCTTTTGAAAAAATCTAAGGGTCATTCTCGACGCAGCCAGACGTGCCGACAGCCAACATTACATAGTATTAGCAGATTCAAAATATTTTCCACACATATATGGATTTTATACCTACACGGGTATACGTACTACTCGTACTTGGGTTTTGCGTGGGTGTCGTCGCAATGAAAGGGAAAGAGAGAGATAGCCTGTACGAGAGAAAAAAAGAATGCGAGGCCCTCGACGTCGTAATATGGGCCTGGGCAACATTCCTCATTGATACACGGGGAAACGACGCATGCTGTATAATGTTACTATTCATATATATATATACATATATATGTGTGTGTGTGCGTGCGCGCGTGTGTGTGTGTGCATATACACGTTCATGGTACAACGATCGTTGCACTTGTATACTTCATTATTTACATAAGCGTTCAGGTTTTGAATATGCTCTGTGCATTGGAGCATTCAATGTTATAGGGGCGTATCCGAGGTCATTGAAAATGTGGGACGACGTAGAATACACCGTTTTGACTTTTTCATTCGAGGATACGTACCTGCATATAGTTATACAAATGCCCGTGCTATTAAGTACTTGTTCGGCAAGTACCAAAGTATCGTTTCTCTCGATCGTTTCCTGCCTCTCTTTCTTATCCCCTCTCTCTCTCTCACACACTCTCTCTCTCTCTCCCCTTTTCTCTTTCTCTCCTTTGAATCTGCATACAACGTGTGTTTACTCTCAATAAGATTGGCCGAGACTGGTTAAGCGGTGTGCATGATATAATCAGCTGGACTATTGTACGATTTACGCACGTATGCGAATGTAATAGTTGGCCGATCGAGCAATACGCGTGCAAATATAATACGTGAATCCATCGCATATCATCGTCGTACAAGCGCTATAATAATGCCAAGATGAACGAGGTACAAGTACTACGAGCATATATGTATTCCTTCCTCCATATGGGCTGTTTCACCTCGAAACGGGCTATTTATCGCCCAACCGACTGCGCGTTTGTTCTATTTTACAGGCTCTTATTCAACTTGACTGTCTGTGAGATGCAAAACAGAAAATCGATATTTCACCCACTTCCCGACTATTTAGAGCTCTGAAATTTTGCGAACATGCATCTAAAAGGTGACAATGCATGATGCAGCTCAAAAAAAAATATCCATACAGTTTTCAACTCTTTATGTAAAACTAGAGATATCTAATCATCCATATAAAATCTCACTAACACATGAAAACAAATTCGCAGCCAACCGTGTTGGTATGTGGAAAGTTTATATGCAGCGATTAGTCGTAACTTCAATCCCAATTGCAGTCTTTGTTATTTTTTACGAGCATTCCATGTTCCTAACGTACAGACTCGTAGAATAGTAAAATACTAGTAACAACTAACTAGTACAATCAATTAAAAGCTAAAAAGTAAAAAACGTTTTTTTTTTTATCAAATCACCTATGTGTGACTATGAATAAAAGCTTGAGAGGCTCAAACTTTAGACATTTAATCTTTAATTTACATAAATCCGTTAACATATCAACTGTATTTCATTTACTGAAAAACAACTTTAGATTTCTTAAATAAAAACCCTGAAATTGAGTACGAACGTGTGATAATATTTTTTTCTCTAATTACTACTACGCCGAATTAAATACAGTTAATGAAACTGAATTGATCGAATTGATTATACATTTAAAAAGTTGAGCACCCCAAGCTTTTATTTAGAGTGACAGATAGGTGACTTGGTAAAAAAAAATTCTTTTATACTTTTTGGTACATTAAATATTATGCGACAAATTCGCCGATTGGCGAAAAACCTCACGTTGTGTGCTGCGTACCGAATGTTTATTTTCGATACTCATTCAACGTGGACCATCGCCGAGAAATACAGTTTTTCGTTACGAATGCCTTGAGCTTTCGAAAATTCTCGTTGTTTGACGAAGTTACGAAAACTCGATGAGCATACCGATTCAATAAACTGATTTTTTCGAGGCCCCAAGGCCGATATACTTACTAAGGAATACCCACGTACATCGAATCACGTTCGTCATTGTACAGTTATTCATTTCGAAAAACATATCTGTATACCTACACGTATTACTGAATAATAATACGAATTATGCTCTTACACGGATAGATATCCAGCAATAGCCACACCGCGCAAACGTTTTTGAACAAAAGGATTTTATGGGCGTCTCGCCCAGATCTAAGATAGCTCCTATGGTCCCTCGAAGAATGCTTGTCGCTAATATTATCGCGTGTGCTCCGTCTCCCCCCCCCCCCACTCTCTCCCTCTCTCGCTCTGTGTTTCAAGCGCCATTCGATCTAGCTCGGCTATACGAGAGATTGAGTATATAGAGAGGTAGTTTATGCAGAGTTTATGGCCTTGACCACCCGCCTATGCCTATATTGCTCCCCTCGGTAGAAAAGTACGCAGAGTGAAAGAGGAAGCGAAACAGCATCTCTCTCTCTCTCTCTCTCTCTCTCTCTCTCTCTTTCACTCTCTGTCTGTCTCTCTCTCTTTCTCTTTCTCTTCGTTTACAATGCAGTCCATAGAGACGTCACTCACGGTCTTTCATGGAGTTCTCGAGATACTGACTCGCCCTCTCGACGGTCGAGGGACCAACTATTCTTCAATCTCTCCGCCCCCCCCCCCCCCTTTGCTCCTTTCCGCTTCCTCGCCTGCTTGCAGTAATTTTTTCGGTCCGCCCTTATCCCGTCGATACGATATTCGTGGCGATAAACCAAAATATTCCTGAGAAGAAAAATCATTTCGTGGCTAATGAGGCAAATTTTCGTGGCTTCTGAGACGATAGGGAGAATCTCCCTCGCGAGGAATTCAACGGCCCATTCGAGGGCACGCGTGGTATGAGAGCGAGGCAGAGAGGAAGAGGAAGTCGAGAAGAACGGGAGAGATGAAAGAAAAGGGAGGGAGTGAGGAGGATGAGTTTACCGAGGTCCAGCAGCCGGATAATCCGCGAGAACGTTACAAGACGTATTGGAGATTGGATCGGACATTTTTCTCTCGACATACAGGACGAATAGCAGCGGAAAAAAGGACTTTATCCGCACGAATTACCGCTTGGCCTCACGTACATCCACGCCCTTTTGCTTATCAAGAGCCTGTACGGACACCCAAATTTATATAGATACGTAACGGGAGTCGACGCAGGGCCTCGGGGTCGATTAATTTGAAAAAAAAAATGTTTTTGTTTTAAATACAACATTGAGCAGTCGACGCGAACCCTTTGGAGAATAAGTTAAACTCTCATTGGTCCCTATTAGACTTCGAATGGAACAATTGAACCAATAGAAAATGTAGTGAGTTTATACGATGCTGAAGTTTGCATCGTTGGACTGCAACGAATTTAATTTATTTCGGCAGATTTCGCCTACAAAAATCCATCAACCATTTTTTAAGATATTTATTTTTCGATCTACATAAAAATCTATCAAAAAAAGATCGCCTATAATAATAAAAATGTGGAAAATAAAATGTAAAACGGAACGTCCGTTGCGTTCCAACGATGCAAACTTCAGCACCATGAGTTTATACAAATATGAAGTTATTTTGACGATTCCGTAGCTGGTATGCGAATTTCCGTAATTTCCTTACGTCCGTTCATAACAGCGGAGTGTCCCTCCCCTCTCCATTTTAACCCTTTGGGTTGAAAATCGAAAATAACTGATTAAAATAGCATTCGCAGCGCCCACTCTCGAGAATAATTATTGCCATCACTGCAGAATAATGCATTTGGAAAAAAGTTTATAAAATCGATTTTTCGTTCGATAAGGTTATGTCTGCCATATTTTCGACGCTATTCGACATTTTCACGTGTCAAACAATTAGAAATATCGGTATTTGTGCATAACTGTCTCTCAATGACCAAGAGCTTAGTTCGCAAGCGATCCCAGAGTGAATATGTTAAAATTCATTATTACAATTACGCGAGTACCTCACGCAACCGTTGGAACTCTGATTCAAGGTATTCCTTTGGCAGAGGGCCGTATTTTGTGGGGCCCTGAGGACGGCCCTTCTGCATCATTGGTTCGATTACAGTGGCACTTAATAAAAATAAATCACGATCAATTATCATATCCAACGATAACCTGGAATAAAAAATTTCGCGCGAATATAGTAGACTCAGCCATTTTTACATTTTCTCCGAAAAATCGCGGCTACGAAAATTCTTCTGCTAATTACATCTTCAAAAGTATTACCATTAATATTTTCTTGAAACATTCGGTGACCCCCTGTTTTTATTGTCGTTACGGAATCTTTAGATTTTTCACACGTGTTCAGGTATCTAGAGTTATTTAGCGTTTAAATTATTACATAGAAATGTGACCAAAGTGTCATCTCCATAAAGCACCGTATAAAGAAACGATTTTCAGGGTCGTAATTTTTCGTCAAAAGTTTTGTAACTTGGGTTCATGAAAGAAATACCTTAATGCGTAATCTGAGACGCCCTTGCGTCAAAGTTTCCAAGGACTTAGAAATGTATGGCGAAGAGAGATGAGGGTCTGCAAAAAATGAAGATTCCGGCGCCAGTCGCTCTTCTTGACCCTTGCTCTCAACTTTCCTTCCCGCTCTTTTTCTCAGCAAGGGAGCGCACAGGGGTGCGTGTTACCGCAATACTCCAGAATTGTTGAGGCAGAAGCGTGTGTGTGTGCATATATATATATATGTATGCTTGTGTATATATATATATATACATGGCTAGCGATATCAAAGGGTCCGAATCGCCCGTTTTGACGGCCAAATTATTGCAGGTTACGCCCTTCGGATGACTTGTACTCTATACATATGTGTGCCTGCAGAAAGAATATTTTTAACGGGTCCCATCCGTACGATGTGGACTATAAGCACATTTGGCAATTTCGAGGGCTGTCTCCAAGATTTTTCAAGCGAATCGTTTAATTTTCGAAACGGGATGGTCCTTTATATCATTTTCTTTTAAAAATGCTTACATATATCCAGAGATTATTTCGAAGACATTGGTATGGTCAAAATGTTGAGTATATAGGCAATTGGCAACTGTGGGGACGATCCGCGAAAGCGAATGTCTTCAAAATCCTCTACGTATAAATACATACAGAAACATATACACGTGGATGTATATCGACCACGGTCGCGTTCCGACCATTCGGTCAGTCTCTCGCTGCAGGTTTCTTACCTTGGCCTCTCTTTCGCCAGTAATTGCGATGAGATATGGCAGCCACTTCTCATTAAAATAGTTTAATATATATTTGTCAAGGTATCACCACGGCGAATGTATCGCCATTCGTTTCAGCGATTCCTCTCCGTCTCCCTTTTTCTCTCTCCTGTCCTATCTCCCTCTCTCTCTCTCTCTCTCTCTCTTTCTCTCAATACCCGCCCTTTTTTCCGCCGCCTTTGACGCTCGAGCAATCCCTCCTTCAGTCGGCCCTCTAGCCCTCTCGCGTTCCTGGCACATGTGTCGGCAATGTCGGCGACGCATAAGACGCGACGGAGGGTGGTTCTTTTTTTTGCCTTTCCCCCTCGCCCCCCTTTCCGCGGCACTTTTTTTTTTTTGCAAATTCGGTCGCGGTAACGGCGATCGTTTGTCTCGTTGTCACCGCACTTGGGGAAACGCGCACGGGAACGTTCCGGCGGAATATTTGCCTATACTGTAGAATGTCTTTGTATGTATACGTATACGTGATGACGTGCAATGTGTAAGGAGCCGCGAAAGTCCAGGGAAATAAACGTCCCTGAAACGTATTCGATTTACATCGCGGGACAACGTCAAGCTCGACCTTTTTCCTCTTTTACTTTGTAAATATGCAAGAGGAAATTTGAGATTCCGCGACTCTCAGGTATACTGCGCTGGTATGCACGAGAAGGATCTCTCTCGTGCACGGGGGGGAAAAAAGAGAAAGAAAAAAATGAGAGGAAAGACCGCGAAAACGACGAGAGCGACCTCTATATGGCACGGTCCTTCGACCCCCGGGCCCTCTGATGTACTCTCGCCCGCGCAACACACGTGCGCATCCTCGACCTCGGCCCCCTCCTCTTGCCCCTTTTCTCTTTCCTCTTTATTATTATTCGGCAACCGCCCACGCGCAGATCGATCTCCGGCTGGCTCGTCGTCGTCGTCGTCGTCTTAGCCCTCCTCTTTCTATCTATCTTTCTCTTTTCTTCTCTCTTTCTCTCGCTTTTTTCTCTCTCTCTCTCTCTTTCTTTGTCCCGCTCCCACATGTCGTCTCTTTCACTCATCCCTTTGGCCCTTTACGCGGTTTCTGCATCCCTCCCGCCTTCCTTCACCGCGACTTGACACACGAACACACAGGCGCACATGTGCACGCGCGATTTTACGTTTCGCCTCGGGGACATCGCGGTTGCACTCCCCGCTGTACCTTGGCGAGAGAGAGAGGGGGGGGGGCGATAAATGCGACCCATAACTGAGCTTACTTCACTCCTCGAAAATGAGAGCCGGAGAGGAAAAATATACGTTACGGAACGAAAAAAAATCGGAGAAATATGCCTTTTTGTTTCAATTATTTCGATACGCGAGTATCTGGAATGAAAAATATATATATATTTATATATATATATATGCCTCGCGTTATAGGCATTGAGTTATTTATTAACGATCTTGATTGATTTATTGACGTTTCGCGTTGGAACGAAGTTTATTTTGGAAAACTGGCAACAGCTGCTTCGACATTAGAATTTGGAACGTCAGAAGGATCGATTTTTCAAACATTTTTCGAATAATTTCCAAACACTTTTATCTTGCTGTTGATTGTTAATTATTGTTCGTCAAATCAATTAATAAGCTTCGCAAGATATAACGAAGATTTGTCCATTCCCTTCCGACAGCCACCCGAAAACTTAATACGACACACTCATATACATTATGCTCTAATCGCTAATTGCTTGTAAAAAATGCTCTAATTCAGACCTTTCTTTTTTTAACAAATATTCTCATGCTTATAATACAAATATATTTTTTTAAATAACATTTTAAGGGCCATGACTTCGGTATAACGAAACCTGAATATAACGAAAACTCTCGATATAACGAACTTCCCTTGAGATTCGCTATAGCGAGGTCCGACTGTGGTTTATAACTTCGTGTATATTTATACATACACATACACAGACGATACAGAGAGGGTGAAAAAAAATTCGCACATCGCGATTGTGTGATGTAATTGTTTAAAATCAAGAAAATATGTGAAAATTATTTGGTTCGATGGTTACTTTAATGTACAAATACTGAACTTTAATAGATAACTCCAATTAACACATAGAAAAAGAA
Organism: Ophion costatus; assembly: GCA_951751655.1. Classification (NCBI taxonomy): domain Eukaryota; kingdom Metazoa; phylum Arthropoda; class Insecta; order Hymenoptera; family Ichneumonidae; genus Ophion; species Ophion costatus. The sequence goes on along the minus strand of OX632365.1, from coordinate 3,679,537 downwards.
GCATGCGAATACTTTTTTACCGAGTTAACGCGAGATAGACAACGATATCCAAAAATGTCAGAGACCAATTGATCAGACCTTGTCTTGAATGATGCATCGACTTGACGAGTCGCACAATGTTGGATCCACCGTTGAAACACGATGAATTCAAACGTAGAATGAAAAAAAAATCGTCTCAATGAAATTAAAGATGTACATATACGCAACAATTTGCAAGGCGCGTCAATTACTGCACATGTATGAGTATGAATTATACTCGATGCAATTCAAGGCGTCTGAAATGTAATTGATTCGAATCCAAGTAAACCGGCGAGTTTAATTTTTTTTCTTCAATGAAACCCACGAGGGACAGAGCGAGAGAGATTTCATTCGAATTAGTCGCTGGCGCCGCGTTTCGAAATTTTTTCCACGGGCGCTCCTGTTCTACGCTTCCGTTATATAAAAATGAATATCAGATGTATACCCAACCGGAATGAAAGGCGAATAAAAGAGGGAGAAAACGAGACGAGCCTCATTAATCATTTTGAGACTGGGGACTGCTGCTTCAAGAGAGGCGCAGAGAGAGGGAGAGAGGGAGAGAGGGAGAGAGAGTCAGGGAGGGGGAGAGAGAGAGAGAGACAGAGATCTGCTGCTCACGAAACTGTTAATACCAACGTAATGTGCTCTCCGTTACCTCGAATTATATTTAAAGTAGACCGCCTCGCCTCCTACAAATTATAGAACGACGCTCGTATAGTGACATAATCGTTGGTTTCGATCATCATTACCAGCTTGACACTCATTACTATTCCTGTAAATGTACGAAGACACGGAATACGTAATAAGCGAATGAAAAGATCAATGCGCCAAACGTTGACAAGATTTCACGACTCCCTGTCGAAAGATTCGATCGGAGCGAAGTCGATCCTCTTCCTGTTTGATTCGTCATCGGGATGAAGAATATCTCGTATTATCTCACAGATTATTATGCAGGGAGAGCAAGAACTAGAGAGAGAGAGAGAGAGAGAGAGAGAAAGAGGAAGATTGGTAATCGATCGACGGCACAGATGTCAGGCCAGATTTATTGGCCCGTACAAATAATATACGATACACATATATAAAATGTATAACTGTAGTTATCGGCGTGTGAAACGAATTCGAAGAAGTGAAACTTTTATCGACAGTTCAATTTGGGCCGCGTGCGTTTCACGTTATATTACACGCGATCCTCCCTCTCCCTCCCTCTCTCTCGGTAAATCTACAGGAGAAGGTGTGATTCCTCTCGCACAAAGTACATATTCAGCATCCACGGTGATCTCTCACATTCTACGTAGTCTCCGTATCGCTATCTCTCGCTCTCCTCGGGGTATCGTATATATACCGAATGTGTATTTTGTTCAGGCCAAGGGGCAGTCCTCTCGATCATCAATCACTTTTAAATGGAGCTTCGGAATATATCGCGGGCTTGTCTCTCTCCACTCTCTTCCTCTCTTTCTCTCTCTCTCTCTCTCTCTCTCTCTCTCTCTCTCTCTCTCTCTCTCTCTCTCTCTCTCTCTCTCTCTCTCTCTCTCTCTCTCCTCCTGGTTAATAATAATTCGTGGAGAACGCCAGGCTCGGTACCCGCGAGGTCCTCTGTGAATGCTGCTGGTGGCAAGCAGCATGCCGAAAGTGTGAACTCGGTTTTGCGTGCCTGTACGATTAGTTCGTAAGAATGAGAAAGAGATAGGGAGAGAGGGCGAAAGAGAGGGGCGGGGAGGAAGGAGGGTACTGTATATGATATAGAGGGACATCGTGCAGTCACCCATATATATATATATATATTCGTATAAGTATAAACATGAAGGAAGGAAGAGCGAGAAAAAAGAAATTTACCAGGGCACATTATTGATCGTCTTCTAATTCGATCTGTTAAATTGGGCGCTCAGCAAGACGAATTTCACACGTCCAAGACGGTTATTATTATAATAGTACCGTTGTCGTATTCGCAGCATTCGAAAAGAGACCAACGTTGACGTCACACGTCATATATAGCAATCACCTTGCGGCGAAATTCTGCTGTTTCACACATTTCGTGTGGATGTGCGTATATATAGATATGTAGGTTCACATATTCCGAGACACATACCCACATACGATCAATACTGATAGGAAATCAGATGACGAGCTTGACATCGTAACTTCTTCTCCTGGTAAGTAAAAACATATTTAGTTTCATTGAGACACGAAAACGCATCACGATGACTTTTGCGAAAGTACTCGAGCCTTCCGATCTTGTCCATTCTTCGTAATAAATTAGGACAATTATTACCGTTATTACTCGTCGCGTATTCTCTCATTTCCCTCGGACCCAAAATGAGATTCGCGAGGATACATTTGCTCTTTTACGCAATTTGTTGCAAAACTGTAGGTACCTTTCCGAACTTATTAATTTTTTTGATTGATTTTCTTTTCTTGCACGATCTTTCATACTTTCACGGACAGGTCTCCATTTTTATGAAGAGTAAAGAGAGGAGGGGGGGGGGCTTGGGGTGATAAAAAAAAAGAAAGATGGTAACGAGAACATCCGTTCGTTCTTATTAGTCGAAGCACGCAAGTCTCTCACTCGCGGCATATCGCGTATCCCATTGCGCTTATATTTATCGTCCCGATTAATAATCGCGGGTAAATACACATGTGTGTACAGTTTAAGCAAGGAGAACGAGAATTCACAGGTTTTTTCCCCTTTGCCAAGACGCATACTGTATAGAAATGTCCGTGTGTACGAAGCGTATCGCAAAACTTTCCCTCCTCTTCGTCTGTCTCTAGATACAAGGCGTATATGCACATGGCGAATATAATCCGCGTCTTTCAAAGCGTGTACAAGGAGCGCGATCCCGTCACGTCTATGGTACGTACAGCGAGACGAATTTATCAACGGTGGGAGATAACTTGTCGAGGGTTTTACATCCGTTACGGCGAATCTCTTATTTCTCGGACTCTTTATTCTTCTGCTTCTCCTTCCAGTTCCTTTTTCTCTCGCTCATGCTCTCGATTGGAATGCGTATGCAACTACGCGTATTGGTGACGTTGGAATGCAATGAAAGTGCATTTTTCAGGATTACTCAACTGTTTTTCGAAGCTTCAGGCTTCGGAAATGACCCTGACCTTTTTGAGGATCCTTATTGGAGAACTCGAATGCCCATAGGCATTCAAATATTTTGCATGACAAAAATAAAGCAAAAAACGAATTTTCGTTATATTCCGACGCTGTAAATTCCGTATGCGTCTATGAAATAAAGGCCACCAATATAAATTACCGGTTCTATCCCGTACAAAAATTTTCGTAGGGACCCAATTGAATTCTCATAGTTGTCCCTGCTTCCTGATAGGGAGCCAATGGGTCATTGCATTGGACCCCTATACCAAATTGCCATGCTCGTACACTGAATTCTAATCGGGATTCCCCATTGGGATCAAATATACGACTTCAATTTAAATCCTCAAGGATTTCCACATTATCGAACAGAATCCGATACGATTATGGATGGATCCCATTGCATTATTTACGTTGAATTTTCCGAACAAAATATATATATATATACTAAATGAGTGGATCTTAAAAATTGCTTTCTATCGAATCACTAAAAATCGACTATCCTCATCGTTTATTATTTATTCGACTGTACATGTTCGTATTTTTATTTGAAATGATATCACCACACACGTACATGCTTACGAAGCGTGCAGGTAATGTTGCAACATGTCGAGTTTTTTTCCCGTGACTTTTCCCATATTTTCGATCACAACGTTGTAATTCTCAAACGGCGTTCATCGGGGAACATTGCAGAACGTAATTGAATCCCAATGAAGACTCCCTATGTGCGTCGTACTTAACAAATCTCTATAGAGATCAATAGGAATTCGTCTATAGCATCGTAGGACTCCCAAACAAATATGTGCACGAGATCCCGAAAAAATATTCTTTTCGGAGTCTCTGCAAATTTCGGTTCAAAACTTCAAATAGAAAATGTTCAAGTGTCAATCGGGAAATAGTGCGGGATCTATCTGGATTCCAGTGTCGACGTCCTACGTGTGGCGTCCCTATCAAATCTCCATAGGCATGTGAAAGGATCTGGGGACTCTCTAACAAGTTCCACTACAGGTTGGTGCATTCTACCAATGCAGTTCGACTGCAAACTTTCTTTACAGCATTTGCTTTCCGGACAACTGCAATGAAAACTGGCCCCCTCGAAAAAAACAACTCTAAAAATGCTTTGAAATATAATATTAATGAAAGTGAAGATCAGTCGAAGTCCTTAAAAAATTCCCTTCGTTTGTTCATGTTAAAACATTAAAACTCACGGTTCTGTGCGGCGTTTTATCACCACCTGCATATACCTCTTCATAAAAATAAATCGGTTATCGCGAACTTCATGATGCATGAATGTTCCGTAGTACTAGAAGCGGCGAAAGACGAGGAAATTGCGACGAATGCAATGCAAGTGGGACGACGTGGTCTGCCAACGACGACGAGTCGTATAATAAGGGACTCGATTTGTAATCGATATCAAAGTTTACAGGAAATACCGGTCTTCGATCGTCTCGTGCCGGGCTGTCGCGATACCGCGAGCGTGCCTCGCCCATGTGTCGCGTTAATCCAACGTCGCAGCACTCGCAAAACGTCAGCAATAATAAGCGAAAGGATTTTCATGATTTGCGACGGAAAATTGTACGGAGACTGATATTTCATGTGGTAATTTCTATATTTCTATATATATATATATATATGCTTAATCAATTAAATTAAATTGTTAAATGAAACGCGGCCTCGATTTTTTTTTATAGCAAGTGGTAAGAAAACTTCTCAAAGAAAAACCAAGAATAGAGGGACAAAGAGAAACAATGAGGAAGGGAAAAGAGCCCAAAACGCAAGGTATATTGGAAGAGCGGTTTCAACCGAGTTCTTTTCTGGTGAGCCTCCGATAAATGGTGCCCAAATGAACGCTAAAGAGGGCGCGAGAGGGTGAGAGAAGTTATTCATTGTTATCCGTTAATTGCAAGCGGGTGTGAGTCAAGATGCTGCAAGTCAGCTGCGTTGCTCATTTTTCGTTTTTCACTTCCTTTGTCTTTCTTCTTCTTCTTCTTGCCTTTCTCTTGATGAACGTTAACGACGAAGTCACTTGCGAGGGATCGTGGGATGGATCATCGCACGACATTCACGATTCATTGAAATATCTATTATGTATAGACACGTATGTACGGCTACCCGATAGGCGAATAGTCTCGTTGTCGATTGTGTCGACGCTGCGTGACGTCTTCTCCCTCGATCTTCGTGGTCCTCCTCTCTGCTTTCGCAGATTTATCGAGTTCGTTTTCGCCCATGCTCAATCGCTCGCGCACATATGTGTGCTTGTGTATGCATTAAGTATACGGTGAAAAGTCGAGAGTCGAACTTGTCGACGTTGCAGTACCGCGCGCGGTGTGTGCGCGAGAGATCGAGAATATCGAGTGACCGAATAAACGAGGGACGTTTCCGTCGTGCCACGTCGCCGGAGCAGAGATTTATATCCGATAGCATTAGCCTAAGAACGCTCCAATCGCGCCGATTCTCCAAGTCACCAAGAAAACATACGTATACCGGGATACCCCGTCGCTTGCACCGCCTTAATTACCGCTTTACGAACAAACGTGTTCGCAAAGATAGCCGAGTCGAACGCATTAATGAGAGCGGCACGGGGTAGTTGCGATGCAATGAGATCTAGTTAAAATATTTTGTAGACGTATATACCGCGTTCTAACCGCGAGAAGATGGATTGACCCAGTTTATCCGCAGTTGCTACATATACATCGTTATCGTTCACTCGACTCTTTATAATGACGTTTTGTGTCCACTGACTCGGTTAATTCTCGATAAGCTATGTGCAGTTCTGCTTTTCTTCTCTAACTTTAGACTGGCCAAACGTTTCGCGAACGTATGGACGAGGAAAATTTTATCGAGCATTTATCAACTAGCTTTTGCTCGCGTAGACCTTTTTACTGAAACGGAGCAATTATTCTGACACGTGATTATGATTGAGATGCGATTTTTCATTTCCTCAAGCATAGGCTGAGTCGGACTTGACAGAGGCGTCCGTTGAGCCGAACTAAATATTACGCGGAAATACCAGCCGGATTTTGAGACCTGTTGAGCCGAAAAAATATTTAAGGCGGGATTCTACTTTGAAACTTTGAAAGGCTAAATTGGATGAAAACACCCACCTGGAACACGTCGAAGGCATATTATATGGCCCGGGCATCGCTGATTGAGGGTAAGATAATTTTTTCTACGATTTATCACTCACCAAAACTTTAAACGCGTTTTTCTCGAAACGACATTTTCAAGTACCGTGGTCGTGATAACTCAAAAAGTACTGAACCGATCCTTATGAAATTTGGAACACATATTCTATATGTGTGTACCAACCGACCTAACTACAATCAACTTAAAATTTTTATTAGAACTATTTTTTTATTGCAAAAAAAGACCCAAAAAAAACGCATTTTTTTTTTCGTATTTTAGCCGCCATTTTGTTAATTTTGCACGTATATAAAATATTCTAGTTAGGTCGGTTCCTGAAGACATACTGAACATGAAACTATTTGATTTTTTTGTTTCAGACCATCTGTCGGGAGGATTTCACGACCACGGCAACGGTACCTGCTTTTCGAGGCGTTGGCTTTAAACATATTTTACGTGTACAAAAAAAGAATAAAATACATTTAAACATTTTTTTTAATGTACTCAAAGAGTGTATTTATTGAACAGTTTAAACCCCATATCGATATCTTTAATAGTATTCTCAGAAAAAATTCACGAAAATAGCGTTTTTTTCATGGTTTCAAAGTAGAATCCTGCCTTAAATGAATCACATTTTAGCTGGACCGGCAAGCGAGCGGTTTGATAAATGAAAGTGAAAATGTATCAAAATGACGCATCATCTGATATTCTCCGTGGGACGCGGAGCATGTTGGTACAATACAAAAATGAAAACCCATCAAAATCCGTTCGGCAATTTTCAATGGTGTTGACAATTGTAGCGGTGCAATGAAACGAAATGTTTCGTTCTTCATTTTTATTACTATTAGCACACGGAGAAAAATACGGCCTGAAATTCTAACACTCGTTGCCAAAATTCTAATATTCAGTGCTAGAAAATATACCAGTTTACTGCCAGTTCGGAAATTCTAAGACTTGTTGTTATAGAAGTGTAAAAATGATTCTCACACCGTATAGTAAAAATGATGCGTGCATATTTCGTTTGAAACTATTCTCGCATAGGCGCGAGTCCTATACGCTGTATAGTAAAAATAATGCGTGCTTTGTAAAATACCAACCTTTATTACACGCTATATTTTCATATGGATTTCACTATACGTATGGCATGAATCTTCGTGTATGTATAGATTTCACTATACGCATAGCATTAATCTTCGGTGTATAGCGAAAAATATTACGAACTTGATTAGTAAAATGTGACTCTTTATACCGTACTTTTTGTAGAATACTGGAAACTAATTGTTCCAATCTCGTGGGCAAAATATTTTTTGAATACTACGAAAAATCACAATATGCCGAATAAAATGTATTATTTGTATCAGTTTACGTGCCATATCGTAGGTTAAAATTTAAATTTCTTCATTATTACTATACCATAATTACAATTTTTATCTTTCATTCAATACTTTTTGATATTAAATGATATTTTTTTTTAGAAGCATAGTATTAATTCTTAACTCCGAGGCCCCTGTTTTCTCCGTGTATCTTCTAGGAGCAACTCTCTCGATCGGTCGCATTCACAATTGTATTCACACCGGTTACACGGGCGAAAAAAATCACGAATCGTACGGAGAGACGGGACACTGACACGTGTCCACGTGGGTATATGTGTGTGACTGAAAAGTCCGATTGAGCCCGTGCGAGAAGCCATTTGCGGCGAACGAGGTTAAAATAATTCAATCCGTTGGCGCGAGTGGAGAGCCACGCGAAGCCGGTCACCCTGCTGGCTCGCGATATAATACGCATGCTACCGCGAGAGAACGCACCAGCTAATTTGACAGATGCGAATGGGGGATCTCGCGCGCGCAGAAACGGGAAAGCCTGGAAAACGCGCTTCCTTATAAATGCCCGCATAAGGTGAGCCGCTCCATGTGAAAGCTTGTTCGCGGTTTGACGATATACGTAATCGGTGAATGTATGCGTGTCGTTATACACTATGTGCAACGCGAACACATTTTTTGGTGGACGTGTTTCGCGTCGAAATGGTCAGCTATTTTATGTATGATTACGTATTAAGTTTTATAAGATTTTTTCCTCCACGTAAGCGTCGCGGATTAGCGAACCGCAATGTGAGAAGTCACGAGGCAATTTGCGAGAACATCTAAAATCTCATTAGTGCTTCGAACGGTTAACTTTACGTAAAATCCCCTGTGTTTTATTGTGACCGTAATGGTAATAGGTTAACACAACTATAAGCGAAAAGTATATCTAAACGTGTGACTTGGGTGGCGTGTTTGACTATCTATTGTCCCTGAAATAATTATTAATCATTGTAGACGCTTGACAATATGAATATGGTTGATTCAGTGTCATCAGAAAATCGGCGCCCAAATACTTATGTTGCATACTATACGTCAGGTTTTGTTCAAGTCAAACTTGTACTATTTTAATCACGTTTGGACGTTTCACATTTACGTTTTTCGAGCGTAATTTTTTAGAAGACCTTGTGATAAGTGACTATTCGAAATAAATATGGCAATGTTTACTTACAGCGAAGACGTAAATCATTTCGGTTAGAATAATTACGGCCTAGTAGTTATATAGTAAAAAACTGCGCGTGACGAACTGTTCCATAGTATGTTTGTTGCATTGCAAAAAAAGAACATCAGTTAAACACGTATTCTTGTCATTCACCTTCTGTTCTTGTAGGGCACACCATACGAGCATATAGCAAGTAGTATCATTTAATATGGTGCAAATGTCTATTATATTATACGAACCTATTGCAATGCGCCAAAAATCCATTTAAGCAGTGAGTTATATTATGAAAAAAAGCAATATTTCACCTAAATTCGAGGTAACCGATATTTGGAAGTACAGCCGGAATTACTTTTGTCTGTTATACCACATCTGCGATCAAGATGAAATGAACTTGAAAGGAGATGGAATTTTGCATCGTTGGAATGCAATGAAAATGATTATTTTTCAGTTCCTCGAATTTCTTTAAGCAATTCTTCATTACAAAAATCCCTTAATCACTTTCAAAGTAGTTATTTGGATATCTAGAATTTAAATATGTAGAAACAATTTTGTAAAATAATTAAAATGAGAAAATTAAAAAATTAAAAAGACCTTTCGTTGGACTTCAGTTATGCAAATTTCAATAAATTGAAGCGAATTCAATTTTCTTCAAGCTCGGTCTGTGCCAATATTTTGACAGTCTAATCATTTTCGTTCTGATTCCAGAAGTCAAAAGCAAAACATTCTCGCTTGTCAGTTTTTCCGAGTGAATTTACCATGCCTACGTGCACCAAATGGATCGCAGATTTTATCCGTACCCGTTTCCATACTGCATTTCCGTCTGTGTGTAGGAGAGTGAAAATAAGGGGTCTATCTCTCTCTCTCGCTCTCTCTCTCCCTCTCTCTCCCTCTCTCTCTCTCCTCCTCCTCGCGGTGTCGAGTGTGCGCAGGGAGTTACTTTCCTCTTATTCAATGATTTCGCGACGCATATGCGCTACACATACGCGATGTAGCAAACCCCGGCTTTATCATGATAGATTACCACAACGAGCCCAACTCGACGTAATTTGTCGGCCTCTATATTGCTCTCGGTGCCGTGCCCGTGCGCGACTTGCTTATTCGTTATTCTTGCACGATATCTTCGTGTCTATAGTCTCTTAACTATACCAGTCGACGACACCATAGTGAGTACCCGCGCGTTCACCGATAATATTCTCTTAATTCGAGGGCATCTGTTTCTCTCTCTCTCTCTCTCGCCCTCTTTCCCCTCGTTCCCTCTTCGGAGGTAGAGCAGTAGTTCATCGACGCGTTAATGGCGTTAATCTTGTACGACCAACGCGAGACCGTGATTAACGACAAATACAAGACCGCAGATTTGTTCGTTATACTCCCGGATAAACTGCTAATACAGTCGCAAATTGTACAGTTCTCCGTGTATAATATTAACTACTACGTACGTCCGCACATTAAGAACTCAGAGACACTCACGTATCGCCAACAACTAAAAAAGCAACAAAACAACGGTTCTCATAAATTCCACGCGGTAATAATGCAGAAAGTAGCACGGCGGGTCCATTTTTTTACGTACTCAATTTATCAGGAGGAATTAGGGAAATTTATAAATACGCGAGAACGCAAAAAAATGTGACACGAGTAAGAGCGCGCGCGCACACACACACAGACACATGCGACGTACATACATACATATGTTGAAATCCTGACCGATGTAACATTGAATGGGCCAAACGGAATTTCGAGAGCTGTCGGATAAAAAAAAATATAATATTTACTGCTCTACACGTCTTTATCCTGCAACCGGAGAGACGCTCGCTATATTTCCATACGGAGGATAAGAATAAATTTACAACAAATTGCGATTAATAATAATAGAAAAATAAGTTTCGCGGATTTTTTTTCTGTGCTCTATCTATCCAGACGAGTTAGGTAGATCTATAAATATACATACATGCGTACATACGTTGTAGACACACACACGCACACACACACACACACACACTTGCACATATACAACGTCGAAGAATTTGCACACAGGCGAGAATAGACGCGACCTAATATAACATCGAATAGACTAAATGGCATTCCGAGAGAGCTGAGGGGGTCGTAAGATCATCGATAAATTATCATCAATTATTTACCCTGATATGTGTGTGTGCCTGTACATATGTAGGCTCGATGAATATCGAATCGGTAGATACAGCGTGACTGTGAATCAATCTTTCATCCTACAGTGCTTCAGTACCTTTGAGCACGATATATGTGCGCGCGCGTGTGCCTATGTGTGTATCGATATGAATACGTATACGAGGCGGTAATGCCTGCGAAGCTCAACCTTGAGTTTAGGACTTACGTTTTCATGCGTTGTAATTCGGAGGACTTCACTGGGCGTTCAATTGTAACGGTAATCAATTGGTCGTATCGCATTGTCTATCGCGAGCACCAGGTCTCGTGGGCCACATTGCGTGCTTGTATGTAAAATTTTGTCCGTCATCGGACGCTTATACATTTGAACGAAAATTCAAAAACGCGGAGCGTTTATCTATACCTCGCAAAAATAAACTCGAAAATTTGCGTTATAATTGCTCTTACCCGTGATCGCGTCAAATATCAACGTATTTTGAACAGTCATTTTTGGAACAACCGACTCAAAAGATCCTTTTTTTCCACGACATTCATATATATTTCTTGATGTTAATTTTGTAGAACTTTAACATGTGACAATGTCGATCAATCTTGCAAATGAGTCGACGCACGCAAAGTCACGCGTAATGAATGATGTCAAGTACGCTCGCGCGTTAAGTGGTAGCGAAATGGCAACACTTGACGGACCGAAGCCACGCGCGGCCATCGAACAAAATTTATAAGCCACAATGGATAATAAAATAGTAATAGGTGAAACTTACATCTTCGCTTGACACTTTTACATTTGCCGCTTTAAGCCTGAATTGTTCGGAGCATGAAAAACGAGTTAACCTTTCGGTGAATCGTATTCAACACACGGAGAAAACAGGAGCCTCGAAGTTTAGAATTAATACTATGCTTCTAAAAAAAATATCATTAAATAACAAAAAGTATTGAATGGAAGATGAAAATTGTAATTATGGTATAGTAATACTGAAGAAATTTAAATTTTAACCTACGATATGGCACGTAAACTGATACAAATAATACATTTTATTCGGCATATTGTGATTTTTCGTAGTATTCATAAAATATTTTGCCCACAAGATTGGAACAATTAGTTTCCAGTATTCTACAAAAAGTACGGTATAAAGAGTCACGTTTTACTAATCAACTTCGTAATATTTTTCGCTTCACGTCGAAGATTAATGCTATGCGTATAGTGAAATTTATACATACACGAAGATTCATGCTATTCGTATAGTAAAATCCATATGAAAGTTTTGAGAACAAAAAAGGACATTCATTCAAACACTTGTATGTGTGTGTGCGTGTGTGTGTGTATACCAGGTGTAGAAGTATGAAGCCGGAATTTGCCTATAGATGGTGCTAGCCATCAGTTTAGGCACCGCAAGACCGCTTCTGCAGTGCCATCATCTCCCTCTAAGAGCTGACGAAGATTTTCAATACACAACAACCCAAGTTCCCGACACCGGTATATTTTTCTATAACTTTGAACATGTCGAGTTTTGTGCCTACGAACTACGATTTGCGGACAGCATTGGTTTTCTGTTATCATTTGAAGAAAACTGCTGCAGAGTCGCATCGAATGCTTGTCGAAGCTTACGGTGAACATGCTCTTGGTAAAACACAGTGTTTCGAGTGGTTCAAAAAATTCAAACGTGGTCATTTTGACGTGAGAAACGAAGAGCGTGGGAAACCACCGAAAAAGTTCGCAGACAACGAATTGCAAGCCTCATTGGATGAAGATGATACTCAAAGTCAGCGAGAACAGGCGGATCAATTGAATGTGACGCAGAGAGCCATCTCCATTCGTTTTTATCATTTTCAAACAGACGCGTAATTTTTACAAAAAATTCCGCTTTCATACTTCCACACCTGGTACATGTAATATAATCGTATATATAACGAACTATTTTAAAAAATTAACATTTCTCGGTGTACAGCGTGCTATTGTGGTTTATCGAGAATTGTGTGGTCTCGTAACAAACACTGAGTTTCCGATACGGCGACAAAAAGCTGTCTGCTATCATTGTGTATCAAGAACTCCGTACTGGAGAAAAAAGACCGTGCACCGGTGATGCACTTGTACCACAAACGCCGGATTCTCCAGATGTGCGAAGTACCAGTGAGCTAGTGTATCGTTATAAAGATGGGATCGTCTAGCCCAGATTTGTAGACCGACCACATAGCGGAAATTCGTGAAACGCCTGGTTTCGTACGCAAGCTATTCAAACTGGCACCATCCGTGTACGTGCGTGTTTGAACATTACCCATGGTTTTACAGTACGTCTTGAGCGACGAGCATCTGTACCGGAATATTACACATCGGGTTTATACAGTCAATTTTGTTCACGAAATCGCTAACGGTTTTCGAGAGAGCCTGAGAGGAGCAGTATCTCGTCAGAAGATACACAGTGATTCGAGTCGTTGTTATTCCACATACGTGTATCGACGAGAATTTTGCTCGGCCTTCGATATGCTGGAATTAAAAAATTTGTGAAGATTCGCGGTGCGTGTTTCGCAGGCGGTACTCTCGCGGTATAATCTCCGAATGGCCGGTTCAAAAGCCAAATTACTAGCGCGATTACTGCATGCACGAAAAAATACTTTTGGCGAAAAGAGCTCCCCGGTGAAGGAAGAAGAGCTGGTGGAACATTTGATCGAGGGAATTCCAAACGTAAACAGTCAGACCCAAGCTCGCATGTGAAACGTTCGGGTCGAAGGAATCACTTCCAAAAGCCTTCGAGAAGATCTCTTCGCGTAGCGAGCTCGAGCGGCGATTCGCTTGGATGTGCTCGACGAAAGACAAGGGAAAACGCGTGGCCAACGGTGGCCCATACCACAGTGGTTTCCCCTGAATCCTAATGTACGTCATACGTGGACGAGGAATGAGATCAGACTTGGTCGAGCTGTAACGTCGTATTTCAAAATATCGAAAATTGTCGGATATTTTACCAAGCGCGCCCAGCGAAACAGCGTTACAGGAGAAACAGATCGTCGGACTCTGTCGAAGTGTTCTGTCTCGAAACAATGCGAACCGATACGTGAGATAAAGTCTCGTACACAAATATTGCACCGAATCTCCAATAAGAAAACACAATTTTCATCTTGACCTTAGACTCTTGCATATATGTTTCTATCTAATATCCTTGTGTTCCCCTGCATGTGCGACAAGAGTGAAAAGAAAGTGCTGGGAACGGACGAGGCGGTAGTCGGTCGTGAGTGCGTCACGTACGTATATTACCGAAGTGTTACAGCTGAAGAGAAAGAGAGAGATAGCGCGAGTCAGCGGTGGGGGGGGGGGGGGGGGGGGAGTGCGCGCGCGCGTTCTCTCAATTATCTGCCGCAGGAGACCCAGTTTTTCAAGCATTTCAACCTCCCAGCATTATATACATTCGTGCTGTTCTCTGCCGCAGGCGTGAGAGAGGAAGAGAGACAGAAGGATTAGTTCTAGTCGTAACCGGGTGGCAAAACAGCAGCTTCTTGCGCCGAGCTCATGCCGACAATCTTCGGAGTTAATTAGGCGAAAGAGGAATGAGAAAATTACGGGTGCTTGGAGGTTGCATCGAGTGGAGGCGCAAAAGCAAAAGGATCTTCGTATTTTCGCTTGGCTCCAATGAAATTAGAACCTAAATGGCGTGCTGCCTAATTTTTCTTTGGGCACACTTAACAATGATGATAATAGTAGCCGTAATAATTATTGTATCATGGTCTCATATTTTATTATTATTAACCCTTTCGCTCCGGCCTTTTTTCGTTTAATCCACACTTTCGTCAACTTGATTTTTGAACGTACTATAATGTCGGTTGAATAAGCAAAATTATTGCAATGTGTGACAAGGGCACGGATTCCACTCCGCCTTTAATCAAATTCGAAACACTTTGGGTGAAAATCTCCTGTTTTACAGGACTAATCTTGAAGTTCGATTTGGATTCAATTGATACATTTCCGTGTCCCATGAAGTCCCGGCAATAGTTCTTCATTATTCAAGTTCAGAAATCCAACTCGTTCTTCTTACTCTGTGTCAGAAACCATTTGCTTCGAACTATATTCGAATTTTACATAGAATTTGGTGCACCAAGATTATTGCTTCTGGCCTACTAGACGCTATTTAAAGTATGACGTCAGAATTTTTTGTTAAATGTACGAGGTGTTACAAATTATGTTATTCTAGGCCAAACGCATATATGCGTTTCCCGGGGCAAAAGGGTTAAAGCCCTTTGCGGTAGGGAGAAATAATAATAATCACAATATTATTATTTCTCCTCCATTATCTTATGAATAATAATAATCAAAAGCCAACGAAAGAAATCGTCGTGCCGGCGAAGTTGTTATTATTTTTTGTCAAGCAACTATTGATAAGACCTATACCAACCTTTATTTCAAGTTACTACCCACGGTCTTCGATTTAATTTTAATTTCATAGTGAGGGTTGTTAGCAGTTCGTTTAAGATGTTTTTCTTTTTTATTGTCATTTGCTGTCGTAAGCGAATTCAGTGATATGCCGACGGTAGCAAAGCGAAAACGAGCTTGTTCGAACTACCCCAATACATTTTGTTATATATGCGGAGAGTAGATTATTCAAATTAAAAAAAAATGTTTATAGATTCCGTGCAAAGTACTTCTTTTTGTTTTTTCTTATTGCGAGATAAAAATAAAGGATGGAGATAAATTCGGAGAAGTTCTCGACTCCTTTAGTGAAGAGCAAGGAGACCGCTTCCACCAAGACATAAAAATCATGGAAGATAGGTATCAAGGAAGATGGAACACCCACACATGATGGCTGATTACGTTTGGAGTTTGAAGCGCGACTGCCTCGACAAGTCTCACTCAAGAAAACTACGAAAAAGCAGCTTACTCAATGTAAACATATTTAATAAAACTTGTTTTTTTTTAAAGAAAATTAGATTTAAAAAATCGTATATTTCCGTGTTCTTACGTAGAATAGCAATTATTAAGTGTTGAAATATGATCGATGTAGAGTCAAGCTGTGTAATAATCAACGCAAATAACGATAGTACCACTTTTATATTGAACTTGAACAAACGTTTATTCCTAATTTGTGCACTTGCAGTCACTCAAGTTCTCTGCGGGTTTCTCTTACCAAAGTTGTCGAGAAAAGGGGCTTTCCTTTGGACAACCTCCCAGAATGAAATTGCTCGTCTTTTTCCGTGTCTATCGCGTACAAGTGTCACTGCGACAGTGGGTTACCAACATAGAAATTGTTCGAACAATCTCGTCTACGAGATTGTTCGTCTCGTTCGTTCTAACACAAACTTTAATGACGAGGATGATGATAATATTACTTGGTCCCGAGTTCAGCGAGGTTTCAGCTAATTCGAAAAACTCTAAAAGTTGCGAGTCAATCAAGCTATTATGCGGGATACATGTTATTATAGACTGTACGTCGTGTGTTATATACTCGTAAAATTCGTATGGGTGAAAGTTTTGTATTAACGGGCGCTGTGTTTGTTAATGTCCCGATAAATAACGGTATGGAGTGTGTATGTATATTCGCGTAGATCACGGAGAATGATCGAGGAAGAGAGCGGGAGAGAGGGAAAGAAAGATAGGTAACATGAATATGTATAAGACGAGGCGGGAATATTACGTTGTGAAATACCCTCTGTTACTGCTGCTATATACCAGATATATTAGTTCTATATATACAGACCCAGGTGTGCGCGTGTGTATAGAGCGGTAGCGAGAGAGAGAAGGAGAGAGAGAGAGGGAGGGAGGAAGCCCCGAGAATTCATCAAATACGCATACACGTTAAAAATCTTGTTTCGAAGTTTCCAAGTCCTTCGTCCATAATCGATGGAGTTAAAAGCACTTTTTGACAATCGACAGCTCGATTTTCTAATCGCCCAATCAATTCTCACATGTCAAGCTCTCCGCGCGGAATATAATGAATAAACCTTCAATACGACATGATAAAGCTCCTTTTATCGTATGAATATTTCCATCGCAAATAAAAATTGACAACAGCGGAGAGAGCACGAGAGATAGAGGTGAGAGTAAAGAGAATGAGTTTGAAAAAAGGTCGAAATTGGATTGGGAAAGGAAGGTGGTGATAATGTGCGCGTAAAGTGCGTCGGAAATAATGGATAACTGATTCGGACGATAAAGTTCTTGAGGCAGTATTTGCATTTAAACTAGCCAAAAACTTGCCAAGGAAAAAAACAGGTTCGGGAGGAACGAAATGCCGAAAGAAGGAATTTGCCTGAATCACTTGCACGTAATTCTTGAAGGAAAAGAGCATCAACAACCACTCATACCTATAACTTCACATTAATGGATCAGATGCGTGACCAACGTTTGAGCGTGTGACACGACTCTTCCCGAAATACAGCCTAACGGTGCAAAGTAACAGCTCAGAAAGAATCGACTGAGAAACTAACGATATCCGACGTGTCCACTGTCATGAAAGTCCGATTAGAATGATGTAGCTCTACAGGACATAAATTCCAATTAGCGTATACGTCTAGCGGAGAAAACACACGTCTGCAGGCTACACACGTATCAATTTTGGCCCGGTTTCGAAATCGCAAACTATCCCACATGATGCTACGAATACAGCAGAATTTTAAAACCGAATTTCTAGTTTATGCCATATTGTGTATTAATGGGTAGGGGAAGGTGAGGGACAGTGTGTTCCTTTTTTCTAACGAATTTTTACTCTTGTCAAGGTAATCTGATTCGAAAAAAAGGTCATAACCGATTTTATAGACCTTTGAGCGTACGATGAAACTCCCACATTTTTTGCAAAAAGATTGAAAATACCAAAATAGTGGGATCGAAAAAATTTTGCGGATTGGCTTATTGCACCCATGAGTGGAGTACAATGTACCATGGTAAACTGAACGTTTGCTTCAAATCCGACGATTTTCCAAACTTGAACAACTGATGGTTAACTGAACGTTTACTTCAAACCCGACGATTTTCCAAACTTGAACAACTTATGATAAACTGAGGATGTACTATAAATTCAACGATTTTCCGAACTCAAAGAATTCAAGGTAAACAACTCAATAATGAAGTTAACTTGTCGTGAAGGTTGTAAGAGTTCATAGTGGAAAATCGCGACCTCGCCTCATGAGTTCACACGATGGTTACGATCTGCTATCCTAATACAACTAGGTATTCAGATAGGGCTGAAGACCAAATTTCCAACTCCATTTCCTTAGAGAAGAATCCAAAAGAGCAGCACTACAATGGCTACATCATCACTGAAAATTTCCCAAACGGTGGAAGTCCGGAAAAAAATGGAGACCACATTTCCCAAGCATCGGAAAGACTCAAACATCCAGAAGTTCGGTGGATCACGAAGCTTGTACACCTTGCGATTCAGTTCTCCGCATTTATGGCTCTCCCGTGTTACGCGTTATTCGCGAAGAGGCATAATCATAATTTAACAGTGTAAGATCGAACATTTCACGTTTCCACGGTATATGTGTGGGCCAGGTGCATGCCCTTTGCGAATATATATGCGTGTGCGTGAAATATAGGTTGATATCGCGATAAATAACAAGGTGGTCAGTTTCGCGGTGATGCCGCGGGCCCCGGCTACTGTTCTTCACGACGTGTACACTCCCTCTCTCCGTCTTTTTCTTCGCTACCATCGCAAGTGGCAGAGGATGAGGAGAGATCGCAAGCCGGGTATTCTGCACTCTCTGGCGGACTATGAACGCGCTCTTGCACCAATACATGCAGTCAGAGAGGAGAGAGAGAGAGAGAGAGAGAGATACTGAGGGAGCAAGCACGTGGTCGTTAGTTTTGCCCTCCCACTCGTACAATCGCTTGTCCATAACGTACACACTGCAGCATATCAGGCCTCTTGTATAAGCGCCACGCTAATTTTCGTCGCACACGAACACGTATAACAGCGCATTAAGTCATATTTGTATGTGCCTATATACACACACATATATATATATACCTATACATACATACATACATACATACATACATACATACATACATACATACATACATACACATGCGCTTATATATATATATATATATATAAGCGCACGATCGATATCCGATTCTCCGATCTATTACGGGGCGAGAATGGAGGATGAGAGTGCGTTACGAATTATAGCCACGTATATGCATACGCGCGCACGTATATACGTATACATATGTAGTGGAAGGAACACGGGACGAAGTGCCCCTGCGGGCTCCCCTTCGTTCATCAAGATCAAATAAATCTCGCATTATTTCAGCGTAATACTTGCCAGATTTTTGTACGCTCCCTAGAATGGTGAAAGGACCGCGCGTTGCGCAGGTGTCGGCAAGAATTATATACGTGAGAAGCAATCCATGTGAATTCATCGGAACGTTTTTCGTGCGAGAGTATCGACGAGGAAGAAGGTTCGCGTGTGCGAAATTTAAGTTTGCGGGTTCCGGATCATGCAGTTTTCGCGTGTGTGCGTGTAGCTATATATGGGCTCGTTTTTTTTTCTTTCGCGTCGCCGCGACTCCACTTCCTTTCGTCTCGTCGGGAGTCTTTACCTCTTCACAACTAATACCTACACGAGTGCATGTACATTCGGATAGGAAAAGCATACTCTGGAGCCATTTAATTAATAGAAACATCGCTATCGGCACAGCCGGCTGTTTTTTCAGGATAGTGCTTCAATTTTTCTCAAAAGACTCGTCAACACAAAATCTATAAATGATCGAATCTGAAAACGGTAAAATATAATACATTTGGGTATAATAATAAACATGATAAAGAAAATAATTATTTGAGAAGTGTATGTGATAACTGTTTATCATATTATGAAAATAAAGTATTAAAATAGCATTCAGATTTGACATGAGTTGTCACAGGCCGTGATTTCATAATTCTGGCAATATCCGTGGCAACGACGTATTCAGGTGCTTTCGATAAATGTCAAGTGCGTGTTTGTTTATCGTATGTGCAAGCGTGTGTTTGTAGTGTGTGTGAAATGTGCATATCGTAGAGGGAGATCTGACAGACGCGGCTAGCGAGCGCAAGAATTAGTCGATTCAATCGATAATATCTGCTCGAAATGTCCCGTAACCTATATTTTCCATGGAACATACGTGACAGCGACAGTTTTATTGTTATTTATCGCTTTTCGCATAGCTCCGATCTAAACGCGAACTATTATTATTTCCGTTCCAATGTTTGATCCGCACGGATTCTCTATAAGGTGCGGGTTGGCTGCATTGATTTCGTGAATTAATTACTATTGTATTTAGCCGGTAAGACATGTAGAGTTTTCGCGGACGTTATTCTATATGTCTATACTACACATATAAAAAAATCAATTTTCTTTCTAATGAGGAGGTTCGTGCGCATACTACCTTAATAGTGATGTTCACAACATTGGGGTTTGTAGAATGGTGATGGCGGTGATAGGATACTATGGGAAAGGTCGTTGGAGCCGAATATCCTAAAAATCACCTTTATTCATATGCGTGTGTTTGTCCATATGTGCATGTATCATCAAGAGAGAAAGAGAGAGAGAGAGAGAGAGAAAGAGAGAGAGAGAGAGTGTAAGAGACTTGGCAGGGCTGCTCGGAGGATGTATGTACTCGTATCCAGATTGCACTCGAGTACAGCCTGCAACACGATCTTACAACACCAGCAGAAGAATGCCTCAATATTGGTGAAAAATATATATTTTGGTCTCAGAACTCGATGGACATTCAAGCTGAGTGCTCCCCTCTCTCACTCTCGCTCCCTCCGTCCCTCTCTCTCGCTCTCTCTCTCTCTCTCTCTCTCTCTCTCTCTCTCTCTCTCTCTCTCTCTCTCTCTCTCTCTCTCTTCCTATCTCTCCTTCTTCAGCTGGCCTTTCTGGTACAGAGTAAAGAGAAAAAAATAAAATAAGCATGCAGTGCGGAAAGCAAAGGAGATGGAAGGTCCTGAGAGACATGGGGTCCACGGGCAAGAGAGAGAGAGAGAGAGAGAGAGAGAGAGAGAGAACTCAGGCTACCAAGCGAGGCAACGAGAACTCAAATTACCATAATAAGTGGCCGCGACGTATATACACAGTCAAGTATCGCGCTCGATTTTTCTTTGAAAACGAACAATTTTGTGATACACACACACACACACACACACACACACACACACACACACACACATGGCGAAAGGTTATACTTTCGACCGTAAATAGTGTCGCTTATAGTTTGTGCGTATAGGTAAACTTGGTTGAGAAAAAATGTAAAAGAAAGCAATCATTGACCGCGAATGCTGTATATAACGGGTGAGGCAACAACTGCTAGGAATATTAATATTTTCTAACCTATTCAGGAGGAAACTTTTTCTACACACGTTGCGTAGTTCGAAGGGGGTCATTGAGTGGTGGCTGCGAACTT
Source organism: Ophion costatus (assembly GCA_951751655.1). Classification (NCBI taxonomy): domain Eukaryota; kingdom Metazoa; phylum Arthropoda; class Insecta; order Hymenoptera; family Ichneumonidae; genus Ophion; species Ophion costatus. The sequence goes on along the minus strand of OX632365.1, from coordinate 3,658,283 downwards.
CATCCAGGTGCAGGCGCTTTGGAGATTTCAAAGTCATCCCCACTTTCTTTTATATGGGACATCTGTTTTTATTATTTAGAATATCACAGGGAACTAAAAATAGGTTCGCATCCCAAATTTCAAGATGATCGATCATGATTTAGCATTAAAAAACCAATAAAACAGGAATTTCAATGTTTGCTGCCTAAAATATTGCTCGTGATAAGGAAATATTCTGCGGAAACCTTAATTCTGTACTTACAGAATGAAATTATGTCGCAGTACTTTTCATCGAAGAGGACACATTATTATGGGAATCACAAACGTCAGACTGCTTTCCAAAATAAATTGATAAGATTGTTAGTTGCGAACAGTATAAGCAAAGCCGTACGACTTACCTAGATTTTGCTCAACATTACACTATTGAAACCCAATTGGAACGTGTTCGTTAATATAGACTGACGAGGTTCATAAGACAATACAATCAATGCGAATTAGATTGCAAGCGTGCATTGAAAGGGTGAATTTTGAGCATCTTTTATACACTCATAAAAACATTTGGTACCGTCAAACAAAATTGTTTGGATCAACCAAATCCTGCAGTTGCGGGTGGCGAACGATATGAAAAATTCAATTGACTGCAAGATTTCGTTGAAATACAAATATATATTTATTTCCGGCGAATAAACTTCTTCTTGATGCAAAAATGCACAGAGTACATTCAATTGTAATTCCAGTGTCCTGAAACCAAACTTTATGTTAACATACTGAACGGTAATCTCTCCCTCGGAAGCATCTCTCCCTCGGAACGGTAATCTCTCCCTCGGGTCGGTAATCTCTCCCTCAGAAGCATTTTCAAAATATATAGCTCAACGAAAAACATATACAGTAGAATGAAACATGTGTGCATTTAATGAATTGCAGAGCATATTTCAATCAATACATAATATTTTTGATAAAAGTTCATGTATAGTCCATACCACTGAAGTTATATTTTAAAAGAAAACCCCCCAACGCTGCCAATATAACGACCAAATATAAAGTTCAAATAAAACGCGGATTACTTGTATGAACTCCGATGTAGTTAATCTAACCCATTATATGGCCAGGAGGATATTGCTATTTTGATATGATAATTTGGTTGTTCCAACTAAACTGGCTTTGTCACTCGAATCGAATTGTATTTCAAGCAAGTAAAATTAGGTTGCTTCAAGCAAAATTGTTTCAACTAAATATACATAGTTGGTATTACCGACCGTTTTTCTGAGTGTAGGAATAAGTGTTTTCGTCGTTTTTCATTATCGAGTCTAACCTGAAAACATTGAACTTTTTTCAAATCGTTTTTTATACTAAATCTTGATCGATCATCTTGCAATTCGGTGTGTGAACTTATTTTAAGTTACTTGATAAAATGCTGAACGAAATCGTAGTCCAATTAAAAAAGAACAGAGACGATCCTGAAATTTCCAAAGCGCCTCTACCTGGATGAACCTCGTAGGCACCACTCGATGACCTTTCGGTTTTCATCACGCGCGAGTAAAGAGTGACCAATCCGCTTGCCCGTAATCCGTAAAGTCCGCAATTACAATCAGCAGTGAATAGCAAAAACAGCGGTACATTTATTTTCTCATTTTCATCGGAGACTTCGCGGCCCAATTGTTCGTCAACGCATCTTCGCATTGTTCGTCGTTGTCAACGCTCATCCCGTGAAAAACAGACGACTTACTTCAAAGTTTCGCCAAAAAATCGCAATGCACTCCAAAGGGTTTTTTTTCGAAACATCAATCCATCTCGACGTAGCTCACGTTATAATGCCTCGGAATGCCTCATACACATCCGTGTATACGTGTATGTAACTTCGTTAGGTTTGCTACTCGCGTTCCACCCGTATCTCTCGCATCGAGAATATGCGAGCTGTGCTACACTGGTCGGAAATTGAATTTCATCCTTCCGCCTGGTTGAACTCACCGGGACGATTCGTTGCGCTCCACGGGTCATGAACACTCGCCGCTGGATCTCTTCCCGCACTCGCGCGTCACTGTTTCATATAGTTCGTAATGTTATGCGCGCTACTTGCACGCCATGCTTATCCTCTCGTATAAAGGAGGAAAGGTGACTCTAAAGACACCCGACGTTGAGAATCTTTCTCAAAGTTGCACATTGTCCTCAAACTCGACATTATGCAAAAGCTAACGTCGTCAGAATCATCGTTGGGTAAGTGAAAGCGTATTTGTATGGCCAATCATTTCAAGCAACGTTCTGATCCTAAAATGAACAATTTGTTTCGATGGGCGGATACCTGATGTGCCAACGGAAGATATGACAGGTTCGACGTATCCTGTCCGTATGTATGAATATATACACGCACACAGAACACCACGTGAGCACGTATGTACACGTCACAATAAAAACGGTGCACTCATACCGAGGGAGGAGAAAACTCGTCGCCACGATATGGCCGCGAAGCCGAGAAGACTATCGAGACGTCCAAACTAGCCGGTTGAGTTACACCTTCGACGAGAGCGAATCCCCTGCAAGTTCCTCTCCTCCGCAGTACACTATCCGCACTGTCGTTACATGCTTGCAGTGTACGCGCACTGCCGCGAAAATGGGTGCCGGGGTACCTAATTATCGACGGACGGTCGTAACCTACCTACGTACCATTTCCAACACCCTTACTATGTTGACGACCATATGTACACGCACCATACTGTACACGAGGCATAACACGTTCGCATGTGTAAACACCCATCCACATACACATTTCGCGTATGTTTATGCACATATGCGAGATCTTACACGCTGCAGGAAGTGACTTTACTTTCTCGCTAGCCATTGGACTTACTGCATAGTAGGGTATTACACGTGGTAGTATATACGTGGGTAAAGCTGTACTTTCTAGCGTTGCACGCGCGTCCGAGAAAACGCATCGACAATTTGTTGGTGGCAAGTAACGACCGTCAAAGATATCCTATGCTTGCTCGAACCGTACGGAGCGCGAGAGTAGCCTACGGTTCTTTATACGTATAGGATGCACCACGACGAGTAGGAGAAAATTGGATAAAACGGTAATTAACAAAACGATATTTTATTTTATTAGCCATTGAGTAATTCACGGTCGTTTTAATTGGTAATTAAGAGATTAATATCTGAAATAATTGCGATAATTGACGGATAAATATTACTATTCGGAATTCCGCGCATATTCTTATTGCAGCCGTGCGGAAGAAGAGTTGGGTCTTTGGTTGGGCCTACATGCATTTTCCTTGATTTCATTCGAGTGGTAGTTCGGAAGTCTCATAGGGAATATTTACACCTTGTCCCCGGGAATCGTGCTGTTCGGCTAAGGGCCCTCGAAGGCTCCATAAGTCAGACATTTCGTCCAATTATTTAACCTGCATGTTAGATTCGGTCGCAGGTTTAATCTGCATTGCTTAGGGTCGGAAAGTGGTTGGATTTGGAATTAATGTACAGTGCAGAATAATAACAATTCGAATGTAATACATTTTCAGCTATTGAATTCTAACTTGATGTTATATTCCGAAAATTCAATATGGCGTTTAAAATTCAAATACACATATAATTGGCGATTTTCTAATGGCCCTTACCGAATTTGGGGTAAAATGTCGAATGAAAATTCACCAGAGATTTACCCAACACACAGATTATTTGTTAATATTCCATTAATTTTACAAGTTATTTTGATGCCCAAAAGTCTCGAATCATTCCATCAACGCTCTCCAATAACAGCCAACTCACATCTGGCTCGTGCAGAAGTTGTGACGGGAATCCAATGGGTCATCGCTTTGGATCCCTATAATAAAACGACACGTTCGTGCATTGCATTCCGATCGGGATTTGGTATTGGCATACAATGTAGGATTTCAATGTGGACCCTGAAGGATTCCTACATTATTGGGCAGAATCCGATAACGATTTATGATGGATCCCATTGCATTTTGTACGTTGAATATTCTAAACAAAATATATAGAAAAACAAAATGAATGGATCTTCATGAAAAAGTATAAATTGTATCGCAAAAAAGTATGAGTCGCCTGAAAAAGTGTATCTTCAAAATCGATATGAATCCCGTCACTGAATATCCACTGTAATTATCGTTTGTTATTTTTTTTTACTGCACTTTGACATAATATCACCACGCACGTGCACGCTCACGAAGCGTGTAGGTCATGTTTCAAAATGCCGAGTTTTTTCTCGTGTCTTTTCACATATTTGAAATTTGAACGTGATAAGAATCCTCAAGCGGCGTTCATCGGCGAACAGTGCAGAATTCAATTGAATCCCAATGAAGACTCTCTATATGCGGTGTCCCTAACAAATCCCTATAGAGATGTGGGTGCATCTTGGGACCTCCCAACAAATTTGTGCACAAGATTACAAAAGGATACTTCATTCTGGAAGATCCAACAAATTCTGGTTGAAAATGCCAAATACAAAATGCTCAAATGACGTCAATCGGGAAGACCATTTGGATTCCAATGTGGACCCCCTACGTGTGGCCGTCCTATCGAACCTCTAAATTTCTGCACGGGGGCTTGTCGTGTTACCTCGGACAAGTTCTTTCGAAGAACTCACGTATGTATTTGGATCTTACGGACAAAATAATTGTCGTCTCTAATGACCGGGGGGAAGCGATGAGATAGATTTTGGGTCTCCTCATCCGTCTCGTTGTAATGCGCTAAGTGTGTTGGTACATTTGCAATGTTGGATTAATCTCGTATCAATGGCGCCAAGATATATTTTTAACACTTATTGATGAATTAACCCGATGAGAAGGATGAATATAACGAGCAAAATTCCGCGATATGCTCTCTTCTCCCTATGCTGAAGAATGTCCGCATCCCTATATGTACGTATATACGAGAGCAAATGCCATCACTGGGACAGACCGGAGAGGGCGCTGAAGAGGCTCGCAAGAATATCCTTCTCTCTCTCTCTTTATTTCTCTCACTTGCTCTCTCGATCCGCGGCTAATGCATCCGATCGGAATTTATGGTTCCGCTCGGGCTACTGCCTACTTATCGCTTCGATTTCTCGCCATTGCTGCGAACTTTTCGATTAGATTCGTACGCGTTATTTTCACGACGCGACTCTTTCGCGCCAATTAACACGTCTCTTATTTCTTTTTTTTTCTCAATTCTCACCGTGATCGGCGTGTTTTCTTGTCGCCTTCTCACGGGCTGTACACTCGCGTATAACTATACGTCTAACCCGCTGTAATAATAGTAGTAATAATATAGAGAGTACCTATATATGTATATATATGTATATTAGCACGTACACTTTGCGATAATACGAAATCGGAATGTTTATGGCATAGGTTCATGAATATGTGTGTGTATGTGTGTGTGTGTGTATGTATGTGTGTATATATATAACATAACGAGAAAGATTCGCCCAGCTCAGTCGATATTCATGGTCTCTGCGGTAGGCTCTGCCTCTAAAACGTTTTCCCGCCCATCCTATACTTATCTCTCGGCAAAACTTTTGCCTGAATCACGGTCAGCCTCTCATATTCTCTGCACCAGCGGTGCGTCTGGTGTGCTCGGTTATTTTGTCTCACGTGGACGAGGATAGGTGCTTGACCGGCTCTACTCTCGCTCTTTCTCTTGCAAATTTGCTTCCGAGCTGATCCTCTCATTCTTGATTCCTTCACAGCTACGTTTCTTCCCTCTCTTTCTCGTTCTTCATCTTCGATATTCTACCTACACTCGAATATCATCCTTTCTCCGCACTCCGCGCTTCCTCGTTTCTCGTATGAACACACGCGTACACATGTCCACGAGCACGTGTTACAGAAAGTCTCCTTTCTGCAGCGCGTTATTGATGCCTCCATTTGTATATCGGCGATGCCAGGAGAAAGAGAGAGGTAGAGAAAGAGAGAGAGTGAGGGACGTAAGATGACTAATGTCGCTATTAGCCAGACCGAAAATCGTACGTCTCAATTTTTACTGTCGAGAGTAGTGGCAGCTCGTTACCGTTTCTGCGCCCCGTTTCTCTCAGTGCTATCCTCATAACTCTCCCTCCTCTGATCTTTGCAAAATTTCCTACACCTCAACCTCTATGCACAAATGCCAATGGTTGTGAATTTTGTAGTTGGAGTCCCATTTTGGATCGCTATATTTAATTGGTTGAAGAAAAAGACGAAAAAAACGTGGTGCCGACTGAATTTGTATGATTTTTTGTCAAGTGACTACTGGTGAGCTCTCTACGTTTTTAGGCTATAGTATAGTTATAGTATAGGCTATAGCTAAGTATAGGATATAACTCTATTCTAAGAGCCCTATACTTAATTAGAATTTTCTAATCATCTTATATTTCTCACGGAGTGTCGCTAACAGTTCATTGAGAAAAATGCTTTTTTAAAAGTATGTTCTGTTATAAATGAATTCAGTGATGTGCCGATAGTAGCAAAGCAAAGATGAACTTGTTCGAACTAGCTGAAAAGATTTTGTTGTGTATGTAGAGATTTATCAGAAAAATTTTGAAAGACGTTTACAGATTTCGTGAAAGGCGCTTTTTTTCTTATTTCAGAATGAGATAACAGGATTAAGATAAATTCCCACAACATATTGGGTGGTTCAGTGAAGAGCAAGAAGAACGCTTCCATCAAGACATAAAAAGCATGGAAGATAGGTATCAGGAAAGATGGGGTACACTACTGATGGCTGATTACCTTCGGAGTTTGATGCGCCACTGCCCTGGCAAGTCTCGCTCAAAAACATCGAGAAAAAGAAGCCTTCTTGATGTTAAAATATTCAATGTAAGTTAAACATATAAAAAAAAATGAGTTTTTTTTTTGAAAAATCTTATATTTCCTGGTTCTTACGAAGAATGTAAATATTAAGATAAGATCGGTATTGGAGATGGGATTTAGAACAAATCTATAGTTTTGTGGAGCCAAATCGGTTGTTCAGCTGTGTAATCATGTTATCTAAGCATTCACAATTTATCGTAATTAATTTCGTCTATATATCAGTCGATATTTCTTCAATGCTTGATTAGCACTTCATTCTTTCGTTTTTGGTTGTCTTTCACCGCTTCACAGTGGTGAATGCGCAGTTGGGGTGCTGGTGTCAAGCTAATTATCCAGACTTTATATACACTAGCAAGGTGCAAAGGTACTAAAAACTCAAAAACATTCCTTGAAGCCATTAGACATTTGTTTAATTCCTCCTCGAAGAATAACAAAAATATCACAGGCATCTCGCAATAAATAACGAAATTGTGTAAGCGTTTTTTACTTTTTCAAAGAGACTGATTGTGTCGTATCATTTTTATAGCTTACGCTTTTTGTCTACAGACTTTGTGGGGAGTCATTCCTCGGGTCATTCTTAACTGCATCATATTTCAATAAAATACATCACTCGTTATCTGTTCTAGTGGAATTGTTGGACGCCATATTTTGAGGTTAAAAAAACGTAGCAAGCCTTGCTGTGCATAAAAACCACTTTGAATGGTCATTGCTCTGGCATCATTCCTCTGGGTTCCTCTCAACATGTGAGATCCAGGGGCATGATAAACACGGCAGGGAAATTACACCATCTTAGTTACGCATGTATGGATATGCATCAGGTTACGTACAAAGTATTCTCTTAGATTATTGCCATGCCGCTATCCAACAAAGAAAGGCTTCGTAGGAAAAGAGAAGTTCAAACAAAAAGAGCGAGATCAATATTCAAAGAAAAAGGAGAATAAGATTAATAATAAACGAATGAAAACTTGACAGGAAAAGGTTTGCATAATTCTTTTGGTTTTTCTATTTCTTTCGATCGTAATAAATCTCTTAAAACAGAAAAATCAGTGGGATCCATAGGCAATTATATTATATCGATTACAACTAAAGGTGATTGCAATTTTCGTTATCCTGCAATGTGATCATTTCGAGAGAATCGCCCATATATGTATATATATATACGTATATATCAACAATAAATCATCATTTTTTTCCATCCCTGTCGCATTCTCTTCCTCCCTCAACGCCTCTTCTTTTCAGCTCAGGGCTCAACCTCGTATCTCTCTTTACGATGCAACTTGTTGTGTCAATTTTTCTCAGCGCTGGTGTGCGCAATATTTATCTCTAGGGAACCGTTTTCCACAATATTCCGTCAACTTTCAAGCCCCAAATAGGACCATGACTGTCAAGGATAACCCCGAATGATTATTGGATGTTGGTGACGAACAAAAGAAGCAGCGCTTACGGAGAAGGAACGAGGGTCGAAAGAAATCGAACGAGTTTCGCGATAGGAGTGCGAAGGACTTACGAACGCATTACCGAAGCGACGAGGTGTCGAGAGTCGCGGCGCGCCGCGTATGTTTACGCCCCGATTCGACGTTTCTCTTGTGCACGTCTGATAACCTAATGGTTCGAGACGACACTATACTTCTTCAACCTTTCTCTCTCTCTCTCTCTCTCTCTTTCCCTCTCTGAGGATATTGTTACCTCCGTATATATAAGCTTTAATGTCCTCACGGCGTATAAGAAAAAACGAAGTCCTCACAATGGACACGGTGAATACTATCAAACTTGTAATTAATTTATAAACCTTTTGAGGCGAGAGAAAAAAAAGGACAGGAAACACTTCGGTTCAAAAGAGATTTTTTGCCATGTCCAGCAGTGCTCCGCGCTGGTATCCGCGACTCCGAATTGATGACGTTGAAGTTTGCATCGTTGGAATGCAACGAAAATGATATTTTTTTTACTTCGCGAATTTCTTTCTGCAGAGCCAAGCTGCGAACATCACGAAAATATTTTTTAAGATTCTTATTTAGCTATATGCAACAAATATGGAAAATACGATTGGGGATGATGAGAATAAGAAATTTTAATGAATTTCCGTTAGATCCCAACGATACAAAATGCAACTCTGTCTAAATTGAAACATTTAAATTTGCACGAGATACACAGAGAGTTGTCAGATATTTTTCTACCTCAACTTGTTTTTTTCATAGAACTCAATTGTTGTATTTCCAATGTGACGAGACGAGAAGTGCCTCGTCATTCGTCACGTTCTCCCATACCCACCCCCGTAATCTCCAAGATACGCAGAGGGAAGAGGTCCCGCGGGTGCGAAATTCACATGTCCGTTTCATACAATTATCCATACGGAATAGCTAATGAGCTGCGTATCAGAGCGTCGTCCCAGGAGGAGTCTCTCGTGGCTTCTGCCCTCCCCCGAGCCTGCCCCCTGGGGGGGTGGGGGCTCCCTCCGGAGCTACGAACATTTAAAAACGTGCATGCACCCTAAAGCACTAACACCCTAAACGAAATTTGGGAAGACGACATGGCGATATAGGGGGCAAGGGAGATGAGAAACGATCGCGAAAGCGCGTGCATCGCGAGAAGTAATACGCGGAGAAAGAGGAAGCCTCGAGTGAGCGAGATGAATGAACGAGAGGTAGGAAGGGGGCACTGCTGGAAGTCCCGGCAATATTGGAAAGGGGGCGTTCTGTATATATGTAGTGTATAAGAAGTCAGGCAGACAGGCGAAGGCAGAAGGAAGCGCGGACGCGATGGAACGAGGGGGAAAAGAGCATGAGGGATAAAGGGGGGGGGGGGGGATGGTTATCGGCGGGTAAGTGCCCTCCTGTGTCGAGATAATGCCGACACCAGGGGCGACAACATCATCCGCGCGCGGCGAATGCTACAAACGTAATCCTCCAAGAGCGTCACTAGTAACAACCCGGCAGGTACTTCTGTCTCGCTCCTTTTTTCACTTTTCTCTTCCCTCTTTTGCTCTTCCTCTCTCAACCTCCCTCCCACCCTCACGCTCTCTCTCTCTCTCCCTCTCTCCCTCTCTCTCACTCTCTGGCTTTGTTTCCTGTCTTATTTCTCGATACACGCGTTTTTCAAAGCGGCGAATCGGGGACATCGCGGCATATTGAACAAGACGTGTTACGGTTCGTCTACGATTCAGACCCCGTTCTATAGCCATTTCATTTTGTGTCATGCAATGAGAAAGTTTTCATAGCAAAATAGTTGCCAGCGGGGTTTTTACGCGCGTATCGAATTGACCATAAGATTTTGGTTCGCAAGTGTGGGACGGGGAGAGGAGGCTCAATGACGCGATCTGTAACACCGCAAAGATCGAGAGCGAGAGGAAGAGAGGCTGGTGGATAGGTGGAGAAGGGTCGCGCGGCATCGCGAGGCCCTTATCGAACGTACCCATCACTTTCCGTCGGCGCTGCTGGGGCCTCTTGTCCCCTGTCGGTCATTATCGGCCCTCATTATATTCGAACCGATCAATCACTGCGGCTCTCTATCCCATCGTCCACCTCTCTTTCTCTATCTCTCTCTTCTCGTCTCCGTCGTTCTCTGATGAATCTATAGCGTTGTCGACAGTATTAGAGTATAAAAAGAGCATTCCGTCTGGATAAAATTAGCAACAGTTTTGCCTCTCGAAAATCCAGTCGGCGACACTTTATCCGTATTTTTTTTTTTTTTCTCGAATGAACCAGCTCCTAGTGTACAAGAATGAGCACGGCAATCGCAGGCGCGACGTGTACTTTTTTTTCGTTTGCGTCCTCGAAACGTTTGATCCTCCAGCAGGATCCAGCACGTAATCATTACGTGGTCGTAAAAAAGCCGTGCCGTAACGCACGCGCACTTTTGACGCAACGCGATTAACCGTACATTTTTAGGAAAATTGTTGCAGCGGGAGCAGCAGTGTTTGGAAGGAAAAATTACAGTCCGAAGTAACCACGAACTCGAAGGAGGGACATTATGTATGATGACGTTTTAGGGAGGGCTGCGAGCTGCACACACAGATATCTGTACATACGTACAGGGTATTCGATATCAATCGCACACCGTAAATAAACTGCCAAATGCAGCAAGATAAAAAAAACGTTTGGTAGAAAATATTTAGGGTCTGAAGGGGAACATTCGATGGAGATATTTTTATTTCAAGGCAGCATTGGAGTCTAAAGCGCTCCTTTGAACGTGACTTTTAGAATGAAATAAGTAAAGAAAGAACTCAAAAAATACACATGTTTAATTGATCCTTGAAAAAAAATGGACAAATTGAAAAAAATCGTCTTATCGTGTACTTTTGTGCGTGTGTTTATAACGGCGTGCGGAAATCGCCCCTAATCGGCGATCAATGTTGTGGACTGTGCATGAACCCGAAAAAAAAAAAAAACATTCTTATTCGACATAAGTAGTTAATATTTGGTACCAGGTTGAGCAAAAAAAATTACAAAACGGCGGCGTGTTAAACTTTGATTATACATTTTTCTTATTTTTCTGACCAATCTACGAGTTGGGTAAAAAAAAATGGTTTGACTGGATATTTCAACGAACGTTGAAAAACAGTCTACTGAAGGTGTATGCGAAATCCGAGCTTGTCCAGCCAATTTGTTATCGAGATATTATGGCGGCCCATTTGAAAAGTATAGTGTTGAGAAAACGCATTTACAGTTGCTGCGTCTCGACCGCGCTCTCCGAGCGTACCCCTTATAAAGAGAGTGGAATAATAAAATTAAATGTAAAAACATTGTTTTATTTTTATTATTAGTCAACAATACTGCCGTAAATCGTTGTCGCATTTGCAAGATCATCTAACTCAAATAGGATTATATCGTTTTCATTACTTTATAAAAATAGCTCGTTTTGAGATTAATGTAACGGGGAAAATCAGCTTTCGAGGCTGAATAATATGGAAGTTACAGGGTTTTGAAGTTTTTGAAAAGGAGTGAGTTTCGCTGCATTTTACTTTATAGATGAGTACAATCTAAATTGAATTACTTAGGTACGTGTACCTTTTTTCTATTGCATTCATCGAGGAAAGATCGTTGCTCCAAAATGTTTATGTTCGGTGTCTCGCAATGGAAATTCGAACGCTCATAAAAAATCTCTTATGTTTGTCTGTCCCAGTGTCAAAGACAAAATATCTCTTATGTTTGTCTGTCAGGGCGTCAAAGACACTTATTGCTATTACGAACAAAGATACTGAACTGGAATTATGTATGCAGACAAGCATGGCGATGCCAGTCGATGAGAAAAATATCTATTAGTGTGTTTAGTAACATCTACTTTTACCTGTCACATTTGTCCGTTTTATAACTCAATTTCTCCGCATTGTCAAGAAGAATGGTCACTTATATTGGCACGTTCAGTTGTCCAGAATTATGTTTTGTTAGAATACGGATTTGTCTCATGTTTTGTGTCATAACAACGTCAGACAAGATGCTTATACACACCAGGCATAAATCCGTCCTCTTAACCTCCGCACGTTAAACCCTGAATACGTATGCGGATGATAGTTCAAATTTCTCGAGTGTCATAATTCTTGCGATTTTACGCTAGAACGGTGAGTATCTTAATAATTTTATCTCAAATCCAGTCCGAATTAATATAATAGAGATTAGCGTTAGATCGCGTCAGCAAGTTGACAAAAAAAATGTCAATATTAACGATGCTGAAGTTTGCATCGTTGGAGCGCAACGAAAGTTCCGTTTTACATTTTATTTTCCACATTTTTATTATTATAGGCGATCTTTTTTTGATAGATTTTTATGTATATCGCAAAATAAATATCTTAAAAAATGGTTGATGGATTTTTGTAGGCGAAATCTGCCGAAATAAATAAAATTCGTTGCAGTCCAACGATGCAAACTTCAGCATCGTCAATATTACTGTCGATCGTCACCCTCGCAACCGTACGTTTTTTTAAAAATAAAAAACGTTTTTATCCGATTTTATTTTGGCAATTTATTTGGAGTGTGCAATTATAGAACGTGACACTCTGTATATACACAACGAGAGAGACTCCTGATTACTAATTTTCGTAGCAATAAAAATAATTTGAAGTCCCCGAGGGCAAAATAAAACCGTGAGGAAATAGCGGCGGCGGAGTGCAGCTAATGAGTAACTGTGCGTATGCTCGTTACAAATTCGCAGAAGCTTCGAACTCGTCTTGTTCTCGTGCTTTTCGCTGTCTTTGTATATTCTCCTCCGGGGTTTCGGACCACTACAGTCACATGGCCGAAACTTAGAGGCTGTTATCATTTATACACCGTGGTCGTGTTGTGTCGATGATCACTGTCGACCTACCGATTTGCCAACATGGTTTATGGACGTTTAGCTCAGTTTGAACGGGAGCTCTTGCAACTTAGACCGGCTTCCATTTATTATTTCCCCTATCTTTATTATTCAACTGCAATTTTGTTTTGTCATTGGACTTAAGAAAATGTAGTCTGGGCCAGTTGCCATCGAAATCTAGTATGGTCAAAGTTATTGAAGTTGAATTTAATGTTATGTGGGAAAAATTTAAAAGCCAAACAAGCAATGAAATTGACATGCAGTGACGACAATAACCTCGATCCAATCAAAACAGGCACAGCTTTTTTATATTTCATTTCAGACATTCGTGATGTCGAAAAATGTTAATTTTTGTTTCCCGTCGCTTTGATAATAGCCGACTAGGTTGTCGACTAATATTATCACCGAAGGATTTTTATTGGGCCAACCGCATTATTGTGTTGAAGGTTGCATAGTTGTGATGCAACGAAAATCCATGTTTGTTTTTTGATTTCTTCATTTCGATGACTATTCAAACTCTTTACTGGCAGCTTTAGGTTATAGATCCGTAGTAAGGATCTTCAAGAATATTTCAGTAATTTTGGTAGCCCTAATATGCCAAAAAATGAGTAATACGACAATAAAAAGTTAATTGCATTACAACTATGCAAACTTCAATACCATCCGGCACTTGATGTCGGCCTTTTCGAGTCCTTGAAGGTTCGAACAGTTTTTCGCACGGGCAGTGAAAAATGCTTGCGCCTTCACGGGTAATACAAATGCAAGTCCGCGCCCAGTTAATCATTCACACGACAATTTTTTTCGTTGCACATTCAATATCTGCATTATTGAAACATAAGAGTCCTCGAAAGTGCAGCTTTTCCCAAACATCCCGTTTAATGCGTAATAATATTTATCGACTGTGAATATAATATACAATCGTGTTTGTTGATTATTTGTAAACGAAGGAGTCTCGATTGAGCAAGGAGATTGCAATCTGGCATGTATTTCTGCACGCATCGTTAAAAGAAATCGCCGAAAGCACGTATGCGTTTCATGGACGACTGTGCCGAGGCAAATACAATTTTACGAATACGCCGACATTTATATACACATGGGTATACATTGCAAGCCAGCTCCGCTCGCAGAGTGTATTCCGGTTGAGTAAAATGTGCCTGCTCGATTTCTCGGCCGCAGCTTTCCCGTTCGCGAATCTCCTCCCGCGAGTCCCTCGTATATGCACACGTAACACGCCCCCGTTACAACGTCACGCTTTAATTTAATTGACGTGCGCCTGGCCCGTTGCACTGCAATGCGCGGCCGCGCCGAGCCCAGGCGCGTCGACAGAGTTTCGCAGTCAAACTCGTGTGCGAAAAAGTCGATTATTTATAGGTTATGTTTAATCAAGAGGTCTTCCGAGACGGGGAGATATCACTTTCTATTTATCTTTCTTTGTCTCCATCTCCCTCTCTCATTCTCGCTCCCTTCGATATGCAGCATAAAAATTTGCTTCGCGATTTCGGAAATACCGTCATCAATACAAGATTAAGTCGATGGATACGGCGGCTCATCTTTCTCGCCTCGCGCTGAAAACATTATTCGCCCGCGGCTTTTTCATCTCGGAGACTTATCGACAAAGTGCGTAAAAGCCCTCAAACCGCGGACTGCCCGGGGTCTCTCCCTCTCTTTTTTCCCTCTCGTGTGTGTTGCACGCAATTTACATATACCTATATATCGGTCTTGCCACTGATCGAAAGGTAGTAACTCATACGATTTGACATGTGAAATGATGTGGATTTTGCGCCCTTTTCTCTGCTAGTTATAGATATAGTTGTGCGTACGTGTGTGTATCGCTGCACTTATGCCAAGAATATATAAGTTAGGTCGCGCGTTAATATCGCTCGGATGATGAATTATCCTCGCACACCTCTTTCGTCCCTCTTCATTATTTTTTTACTCGTCTCTTTATTTCGCGAGATACTTTCGGGACTGCAGTCGTGCAGGTACATATACGTATGTGTGTACCTATATACGTGTAAACCTGTCGTTCTTATCTCCCTCCGAAATTCCCTCGTGAAGTTACCCAAGACTCCCGTATCCAGCCGGCAGGGAGCTCTCTCTCTCTCTCTCCCTCTCTCTTTCTCGAGAATCTCTTGAATTTGACATGGCGTGTCGGGGGATTTCAATGGAGCATTGCGGCTCTTCTATACGGACAGATGGAAAATTCGCGTGCGTCATCATCGAGGCTTGTCTCGAGAGTACGGAGAGAGAAAAGAGATGAAGGAGAATGTCACGCGTCACGTGGGAGCCGAGGTCGGCTCTCGGAGTACTTAAAAAAGGTGGTCCATAAACGAAAGTCTTATCAGCTCTCTCTTATTATCGGTCTCGATAGTCTCTCACGTTTGCAACTTAATTAAGTCGTTCCCCGCGTATTCCACGCCACGATGCGGAAACTTTTTGCCTCCGTCATCGTATTTCTTTTGATCTGGTTCTTTTCTAAATCCTCCGGATTTATGTTTCCGTCTTACACCACTTGTGCTTTACGACGAGGCGTGCTGACGTCTCGCATGTATGGCTTCCGGTACATCTCTTCCTTTTCTCCTCTAACAGTAGATATTGTAATTATTATTGATGCTATATGCAATGAAGATCAAGAGGAGTGGATTAGCCAACACTTGACTGGGTGATCACTCAACCACGTAGTGGCTTGCGCATTGACGCCTGGATGGGAGGCAGTTTTATTGAGTTTCCTATGGCAACGCAACCGAGAGACGATAGAATATAGCCGCCTGCATAAGCATAGTTTTTCAGAGTTTCCCGGTGACCACGCCAAAACGCGGCAGGCTAGTGGTTTTGGGAAAAGTCGCTTTGGCGAAGAAGATGGGATCGTAAGAGTTCGCAAGGTATCATAGAATATTGGAAACACTTAGGGCAATAAACATACGAGTATGCTCTTGGTGCGGAAGATCGAATATAAGCGCTGGGGCGAGAAACGCAAACCGAAAGACAAAGAGAGAGAGAAAGCGAGAGAGAGAGAAAGAAAGGTGAGTGGCAGGCGAACATATGCAGAAGAAAAGAAAAAACCTATCGGTAAAAAGGAGAAGCTGCGCCGAGATGGAGCCTCGAACAGCCTAATCGGCGGACTAATGCACCGATCCGTCATGTCTTTCGTCGTGCAACACCCGACATTGGTGACACTGCGAGTGAGTGAGAGAACGAGAGGGGGTGAAGAGAGATAGGAGCATTGATGTCTCCGAGCGGAAAATCCAAACCACAAGGTCCCAGAGGGAACAGAAGGAGACAGTACGGCACAGGCAACAAAGACCTCGAAATCGGGATCGCCCTTACTTACCAGAAGCGATTCGCGAAACGATATTCCAGAGGAGAGAGAGAGAGAGAGAACTATACAATGATATATTAATTTTCTTATGGCTGTTGCTGACACGCTGATATCGAGTGATATATTTTGCTCGACAGAACCTGATCAATAACTGAAACCCCGAGCAAACCTTTTTCTATCGTTGTTAGGTACGATGTATTTATTGATGTATAAATGATGAATAATGACCAGCGTTATTAACCGTGAAACTCGCAAAACCATATTTTTAGTTTTTAAGGCATGACCGGTATAGATCAACGACCCACGCTCTTCTCGATCGAACAATCGTTCCCACAGAGACAAACGGGCCTCTAGCACTTTCGTTTGATCGTTTTTCGGCAATAAAAAGAATGGTATGCATGGAATTTCAACTCGTCGAAGTTTAGGGAACGAAAGATTCGGCCCAAGGCAGCTGAAAATTAGCAAAACCTCATTTTTCGAAACATGTCTGACGTCGAAATCTACCCAGGGCTTAACATTCTAGGAACAAGAGTCATGCTACGTACACGACCAACTCTGAATGATAGGTAGTGCGTCACGCGGTACAATTTATCTAACTTGTAAAAGTGGTGATAAATATAACAATGAACGCGTTCAGCGGAACTGCATGACAGTCAGTTATAGGAGGCTAGAACAAATCGGTAGCGCCGCTAGTTGTATTCCGAGTTCCGGTCATCTCGATGACACAAGAAACCAAGCACTCGAAGGCTTGCCGCCTCACATCGTTACTGCCTCTTATTTAGAACCTCCGATTTTTTTTGACGGCTTATCGTATATTTTTTCAACCTAACAATTCGTTCGGTTGACAATTATTTTTATGAGTGTAGTGGAGTGACGATGAAAGATGCACGTGAAATATGTACATATAAAACAATTCCGTGACTGAGAGACGGACTGAATGACTGACTGACATATAGACAACTCATACCCTAAACCACTGAAGATAGAAACATTACATTTGGAAGATATGTTCCTTAGAAGGTGTTGCGGTGCACTAAGAATTTCATTTTCGAAAACCAACTCCCGAGTGAGTAAAATGAAGTGTAGTTTGTGTACAACGCAAGCGGAAGCTAGTGTTTAATCAAATGAATTCGTAGATTAACGGTGGGGTAGAGGCAAACGAATGCTGGGTCCATTTTTCTTAATTCCATTATACATCACAAAAATGCCAATGAAAAATAGACCCAGGCAACCATTTCTATTGGCAAAACCAATTAGTTTCTCATATAAACTCTTAGCAATCTTGTCATCGTGGATAATCGTACTTTGTTGATTTACCACTCGGCGCTTCGCATGCATGCGTTGGATAGCCCTTAATCATTCAACTGTAGTCGCTGCTACCACGATCTCTACCGGTTTGCCCCTCCTACATGCAGTAACGAAATATCAGGTGCGGATGAAATACCTACTCCTATTTGCTCCCTGCGCGATATCACAAACTGGCCTTTCATCGGTTAACGAGGAGCTAGCCCCACGCGAACGCGAAGAGCAGAGGGTAGAGAGTGCACAGAGGAGCCTTCAATATACGAAGTACTATCTTGCGAGGACAGCCCTTTCCGTGTTACTCCCGGTTCTATGGAGTGTTGCAACTATCCAGTGTTGGTCAATATTCGTGGATCATGCACATAAGTATATACAGTTGATGTCGCTCCTATATCATGCAGTGGAATACCATCGGAAGACGCGTACGTCGAATCACCGCTTCTTTCACCTATGTATATATGTATACACACACGCATATATATATAGGAATTAAAAAAGGTGAGAAAAATCGAAAAAAAAGGCAGAAAAAGATGCCTGCTCATCGTGTACATTGGCGATCGTACAAGATATTGAGCCTCGTATAAAGAGAAGCGTCTTATCAGCTGCACGTATATGTACGCGTACATTTGGATATAGATATACGGCGTGCGTGAGACGCGCATAATCGAATCGCCAGTTGAAAGATATATGGCGATGTGTATATATTGTCACGAGCTAAGCGAAAGCAGTTTTGCCGGATCTCTCGTGCGCCCCAACAGCTCGTTTACAAATATATATGCTACTTGTACGTGTGCACATATACGCGTATAAAGTGGTAAGCATAAAAAAAGGCCACTTCTTATTTTTCGTAAACGTCCTCCGAACGTCGCGGGTTGCTCTCGGTATCGTTGGCACTTCGCTTGAGATTCGCAATTACCAATAATTTATATTAGCGGATATATCGATCGACGGCATGGCGATGGAATTGCCGGTTCGAATTCCCGGGCTCGAATCAACCTAACTATATTAATATACACACACAGATTCATACGAGCAGGCACACATATCGCCGCAACACTCCCGTCTATATATGTGTATATATATATATATATATATAATTATAATCATAATAATCTCTGATGAACTATAAGGTATGAGAATTTGCCGGGTAAGCTAGCCCGTTTTTCTCTCGCCTATATACGTGTAAAGGGCTGTCTCCAGATCATATAAGGGTTTATCGCCCACAGCGAGGGGGAGAACTTGTGCGCGCGCGGCACTTGACGTGCGCGCTGAAGGATATACCTCTCGGAGTGTATATCTATACATATGGGCTTCACAGCTAATGGTATCATAGTGCGTATGCATGCTGCATGTAGAGGGGACAGGGGTTATTTGAGATGTGAATTTACCCGGAGCATACTGGGGAAAGTTATCGCTCCCGACTAGAAATTGACGTTGGGTTTTTGTACAGTTCATTGCTGGGTAAACCCAATTCCTTGTTGGGTCATTGTCGGCCTTCCCTATCAGGTTCTTATAGGGTGTGCAACGATCTTCTAGGGTTTTCTTTGGGTTCTGTCAGGTTTTGCCTCGGGTAAGCCCAATTTTTTGTCGGGTTCTTGTCGGGCTCCCCTAACTGGTCCTACCATTAACCCACGGAAATCAGTAGCGTTGCATTGATTTGGGTTGGGAATTTTTTAGAACGTTATAAAAATTGGAAAAATTGGGAATGAGTTGGTAGAAAAATAGCCTACCCTTCATTGATTGAATTCACAATTTATCGTTTTTGTTTGGTTTTATTTATTTATGCTTACATGTAAGCAAGAACACTTTTGATTAACTTTTAAATCACATATTCATTTTAGTCGATTAAAGATAGAGGAACTCAAGAATACAAAATAAATTGCTGAGTACGTTCACAAAGCATAACAAAAAATAAAATGTCTCTACGCTTATCAAAATATATATGTGTAAAACTTGATGAAAAATTAAGTTTCGAATAAGAATGAAAAAAAAATCCGAATAAAAAAATAAGAATAAGAAAATTTCTAGTTGGGGCTCTCCTACGAGGACTACGAGCTTGAGCAGATGACTCAAAGGAGACCTTAGTGGTAGGCTGTGGCGGATAGCTTTTTCGGGAACGACGATACGATTTGGACCGGACGTACGAACAACGAGCAACCTCCTTTATGGCCATTTTTATATCCAACGTATTGCAAAAATTATGAAGATTCAAAGTGCGCGGAATACGCAAAGCAGTCTTGGTCTCCGGACTGTTACGAGGTTGAAGGATCGTTCGAGTCTACGGGAAGAGAGAGAAGGAGCGCCATACGAGCAGACCGGACTAGGATAAGAGATTGCCGCGTTTACGGCCAATAAAGTCGACTTCTTGCTGGCCGTTAACATGTCAGCTCTAGTTTTTCGTTCGCCTCTTCTCTCTGTGCTCTTATGACTGCGACGAGTCTTTCTCTCCATCTTTCGCTCCTTGTTTCTTTCTTTCCGCCCGTACTGTATTGTACATGCGTATGTGTATATACACATTCCGGCTACCGCACTTGTAGCAGTGACGAGACCGTCCGAGAGCAAGCATTCGCCATGCGGCAACTCGTTCGATGCCTCACGACGACGTTTTCTCCCCGGAGAGAAAGAAACAAAATGAGAGAAAGAGGAGAGTTTTAGAGCCCAGAATGCAATTTCGCACGTGGTCCCAAGAGCAGAGCAAGATCTTACCGTCCACCTTTTTCCGTCTTCGCGAGGCTCTCCTCGCATGCTACTATTATATAGTAAAACTTAACGTACCTATACAGACGTATACCGGTACATGCTCTCACGTACCTCCTATATGTAGGCACGTAGACGTATAGACGCATACGTATGACGTCTTTTTCATCATCTCCGTCAACATCGACATTTTCTTTTTTATTTATTTTTTTCTGTTACAGTTATTCTTTTTCCATCACGGTAAGGCTACGTAGCTGGGAACGCTTACGATTTTGCTGGACTGGAATTCAGCCGGAAACCCAACGATTGGTTGCGACGTGCCGAAGGAAGGGCAGAGAAAAATAGTTGCAAAATACGATACAACGCTCCACGCTTGACCTCGTTTATTTGACGTAATACATCGAAGACTCGACTTTCTCAGAGTTCGTGCGGGTGGCACGTTGTGGCGCGATGCAGGCTCGAAACGTTAATCGCTCTTCTCAGACCAGCCAATCTGTGGTACGTTTATACGAATTCTCAGCGGACAGCGATGTATTTTTTCGCCGTTGCCTTTCCGATAATATTAATACAGCCTGAAGTGAGAAAACGCAGAGCACGTGGGGGATAATGCAATTTGCCTGTGAATAGCCAGGAGGCAACAGAGCTCTTCATCCGTCTACCCCTTGCTCTTTTGCTACATAGATAATCCCTCCGTAGTAAGCTCGGTAATGCTACTGGCAATCACTAAATTCCAATTAAGCGTTCGGTCAGGCCTTTTCCGACGTTGGATGCTGCGTTAAAGAGAGACGAGA
This sequence comes from Ophion costatus, assembly GCA_951751655.1. Lineage (NCBI taxonomy): Eukaryota > Metazoa > Arthropoda > Insecta > Hymenoptera > Ichneumonidae > Ophion > Ophion costatus. Next base: position 3,637,131 of record OX632365.1, on the reverse strand, counting down.
AGAGAGAATATAACCACGCGCGCGAGCCACAGATTCTAATTCATCGGTACATAGGATGATCGCGGTGCGGTTCTTTAAACTTGATACAGGCATAGAGTAAGAGACGATGGGGATATAACCGCTGCTGTAATGTAACATCCGACATTCGCCAATCCACCGTGCTTTGAGCGTTACCCGTCGCGGTTTAAGCTTTCCCTTTCTCTCTCTTTCTCTCCTCTTTTCCAAACGGCCCGTAGATCGCGGTACGAAACAGCAGCGGAGAATCTCCTAGCGTACTCACGGCGCCTTGATTGAACATCTCTCTACATATATTGCCTATAGATCTCGAACGAGCAACACGAAATGATGATCGGTAGAAGGCTGGATCTATGATTTTCTTCTGCAGTAACCTGGGAGAAAACCATGTCGGGGATTATCGCAGCAAAGTCCCTTTGAACTTGTAACAGCTTCGATCTATTAATAAATCTGCGCTAAAGATCGTCGGGCTTTGCAATCGGTGTGGATCGCTCTATCCGGAGATCAACTGCCTGCACTGAAGAATAAAAGGAGGCGTAAGGTTAAATCGGCACATTATTCTTGTGATTTTTACCTACACTTACGAATTCTCCGCCATCAACTTTATCAATGTTAGCTTCCATTCTCTCTCTCTCTCTCTCTCTCTCTCTCTCTCTCTCTCTCGTCACTGCGAACAATCACTCACGTTAAGCTTTCATTATTTTTATCTCTGATAGCATTTACTATTATCATCATTACCATTCTTTATTATTACTATTATTTCTACTTATATCATAACTCGTATACTATAACACTATCTATATCATTTGTATTTCTGACACCATTGACTATTATTATCATTACCATCCTTTATTACTACTATCATTTCTATCTATATCATAACTCTTATTATTACTTTTTTCACTACTGTTTAAATCATGTTATATCATTATAATTATTGTCGGATTGCTACTATATTGTTTATCATATTGCGTTCTACTATAGTTTACTATTATATTGTTTTTATCAGGTTATATCATTATTATATTGTTTTTATCATGCTATATCATTGTTAATTATTGTTACATTACTGTTATATTATAGTACTTTTATTCTATTGCCTCAAGGTACAACCAAGGCATAATAAACTAATCAATCAATCAATCAATCTCTCTTTCTTTCACCGGAGGACGGTTTCGTAAAAATTGCAAAAAATTTTCCCCGATCCGGGCTTTTCAGCTATGACGGTGCGACAAGAATTCTTCTACAATCGCCAACTTGCGCGCCAACATCGTAAAAGTGTATCAAAGCTAACAGAAAGTTTACGTGCTTTCCTGTATCGGACGATTCGACTCTCGATCTAAAAAGTATATCAATCCACGAAGATAAGAGCAATCGCAGTAAATGGCAGTTTTGATAGTGGATTCCCAGCCCCTTTATTGCACCGATTCAATATCTGTCGTCATCCTTCCATACCGTATGCATACATACGTATGTGTGCACGATGCACAATGGTTACACAGTACAACGCGAGGTATTACCCTCATCCTGATTCTGAAAGCCACGAGGAACCTTGAGAAAGCTTTGAGGAGAGAACCGCGAATTGCCGCGTTGTTATTGCCAGTGGTGGTGATGGTGGTTCATCCGCAAGGCCCATCAGAGAGCGCGCACACGCGGCAGAGCGAAGGGCTTAGGCTAGTTTCCGAGTCTCATCTCACTCTCACGTGGGGCGGCGGTAATGAACCAACGTGACTTGCGGTTTTGCGAGCCGGGCTTCGTGTTCTTCCCTTTATTGAAAGCAGCGTCGCTCATTCGCCTTCGCGCGGCTCAACTCGCAGCGTCCGCTTCGCGTTTTGGCGGCTCGCTCGTTTCTTCGCGTCTGTTACATACGTTCCCCTCACGTTTTCCAGCTTCTCATCTCTACCCCCGGGTTCGTCTGCCCGCCCCCATCATCTCACCTCCCACAGAACGAATGTACGGATGGAAACCATATACATCTGCGTGGATAACCGTATATACATGTAACACGCACACACACACACACACGTGCGCGTGGACATGCACGTCATGTATACAGGCTCTGGTGGGACGAAACAGTCGGGCCCGAAAATTGCTAGGGGCCGTACGGATGAAATTATAAATTGCTAAATACTCGCGACTATACACACGTTCTTCGCCGGGGAAATAAAAGGAACCGGCGATTCGTAACGCCGCATCGTAGTACACCGTAACATTCGTGGCGTCATAGTTTTGATTGTTTTTGGCCTCGCGCGTAGTCAAGCGTAACGAAATATCGCGCGGGTTGTTTTTTTTTGGTTTTTTTTTTGTTTTTTATTATCGTTCGATGATAAATTGATCGATCGATAAATTTAGCGTTTCCATGGAAGATCCTGGACCGCCGCTTTTGAAACTATGACTGGATAATTGGCTTTTTTGCCCAGTTCTGGCTCCGAGAGATCCTCGGAGGAGAAAAAACACTAGACTCTACGGCTATTGAACCGAATCTCTATTTCAGCCCATTATGCATAGACGTTAGTCGTGGGTCTAAGCGTAAGCTGTGGGTAGCGTTTCGGGAAAAGGTGGCCGTGCGGAGGAGTGAACGAGGGAGAAAGAGAGAGAGAGAGTGAGAGAAGGAAGAGAAGCGAACGCTCCGCTGATTCGGAAGGATTTCGAGGCAGCACACGCACGGTCGAGCGAGAGGGAGAACTCTCGAAGTGGCCCCCGGTCCGGACTCCCCGAATCTCAATCAAAAAGTCAGTAAGAATATTTTATGGTCGCCGGAGGCTTTCGAACGACCGGGAAAGCGCGTGCCCCCGTACTACGAGCGCGCGCGCCCTTGGTCGCCTTTAATTATCGATATAAATAATATTAACACTCGTACCAGCAGAACGGCGCGGTGCGCCGTATGATGTTATTTACGGACCCACTTAACTTCTGACATTCGTCGATTTCGCGACTAACCGGAATCTTTGAAAAAAGACGGAAATAATATTGAAAAAGGAGCGGAAAAAAAAACATTGTGCACACATCCAAAAATGAGTACCACGGCTGATTGGCCGCTCGCTCGAATGGCATACCTCACTCTCTCCGTTTCTCCGGTACTTTGGCGATTTGTATCGATAAAACGGAACGGACAAAAACCCCGTTTTGCTCCGTTCGACGAATTGGACAACGTTACCGGACGATCTTCCGATTGCCGGTTGGAGCAATAAGAAAACCATCGATTGTTGATAGTAACGTATTCATATATACGAATTTGACGGATCCGGAGGTATCGAGGCAACCAAGCACGTCTAAATTGATCGAATTGATACAAACGAGAGATTAGAGAGGAAGCAAGAGACCGACATTGTCGGATATACCGACATCACGCCTCTCCATCGAAAGTGACGGAGTGGCCGCGCGTATACGTTTATTCCTTGCGAAAAAAAGATGGTACTGAAGTTTGCATCGTTGGAATGCAACGAAAATATATTTCTTTCGAATTCCCGTATTTTTTTAAGCACATCAAGACTGCGAAAGTCGCCGAAACTTTTCTGACAATCTTTCAACATTATAACCAAAAGTTGCCAAATTTTTTTTTTGGGAAATAGTAAAGATTAAGAAGTAAAAAAAAAGTCAAAAAAAATTTTCGTTTCATTCCAACGATGCAAACTTCAGCACCATACAAAAAGACGGAACGCGTATTACTTAAGGATGTCGAGTCCCAAATCGCAAATGATGATAAAATTCTGAAAATTTGGTATGTTTTTGTATGAAGTATTTCAGAGGACGTGTAAAAATTTCACGACAATTAGAAAGCTCGTTATTGAACAATTAACATTCACAAATTAAATGTTGTTTTATGGAAGCTGATGTAACTTTGCAATAAGTTTTTTTTTCACCTCTTAATTTTATAATATCTACAATAACCTGAAAGCGATGGAAACGAAACGAAGTTTATTGATACATTTTTTTTTGTTTCTTTTAAAAATTGTTCTTAACAAAATGTTAATTTTTTAATAACGAGCTTCCTAATCGTCGTGAAATTTTAACACGACCTCTTAAGGGAGCTTTCCAGTGTGAAATTTTCAAAAAATCGATTTTTTTTTTTTGCTTTATCGAATAGTATACACTCTTCCGAATATTCCCTGAAATTTTCATGCCGAAATTCAGATTATTTCGGTTACTGTACAGCATTTCTTGGAAGAAGGCAACGGAGCGCTACAGCTACAGCGAAACTTTGAACGCGTTTTTCTCGAAACAGCATTTTTCAAAACGGTGTCCAACTTGGAGGGCAGAGTTTTAAAGCTATCGAGTTGAATTTTTTACACAATATTCTTAACGTCATTGTTTATCGTGCTATGGAAGCTTTTTTTTTTTGACATCTTCCTATTTTTTTGTAAAAAAAACTGCCAAAAAAAATGCTAAAATCGATACTTTTTGTTCAAACCGGCGCCATTTTTGCAAAAAAAAAAAAAAAAAAAAGCCTCCATAGCACGAAAGCCAATTATATACCGATCAATAATCTTTTTGTGTTTTTTGTTTCAGATCAAAATTGTGACCCCCAACGTGGACACCACATCCAAGTACATTTTCTGCAACAATTGTTTCATCATTTTTATAGATATTAATTAATAAATAAATCGATCTTTAAAAAATTGTTTTGTATTCTTCAATACCCAATTAATATACAAAAAAAAAACCAGACCGATTAAATTATTTTTTCTTTAAAAAAAAAAATCGCGAAAAACAGCGATTTTTCGGGCTGTCACACTGGAAAGCTTCCTTAAATACTTCATACAAAAACATACCAAATTTTCAGAATTTTCTTCTTTCTTATTTCAACCCTTAAGGAGGCTGAAGTAACGATGATAGAATTCTGAAAATTTGGTATGTTTTTACATGAAGTATTCGGGAGGTCGTGTAAAAATTTCATGACGATTATGAAGCTATTTATTGAACAATTAACATTAACATGTTTCATAGGGACTCAACATCCTAAACGTGCTCAAAGATGTGGGTTGCACCTTTCGTTGATTCACATATGCATATGTATAAGTGCGCTACGTTCTACAGGAGTAAATGAGAGCCGTCATCGTCTAATACCCTGACCAACAGCGTTCAACCGAGCAAAAAAAGTCCCGTATAGATGCACAGGTAGATCGGTGATTCGCTCTCAACCCACATTCATAATCGAATGTACGAATATGTCTGCGCTTGCCTTTGGCATATCACTTCCGCATTCTTCGTCGTGGTAAGCGCTATCTTGATGTCCGACCGACGGACGCGAAGCAGCGTGCAAATGTCGCGTTCGAGGATCCCCGTTATTTGGCGAGGACATGCCAATTCCTTGAGATCTCACAAACCCGGAATAAGGGCTGTTCCTGACAGATGACCGCGGGGCCTCTATCGTCGCGTCTCGTCTCAACGGCAAAACGTGTGAGGTCTATTAATGGGCCATTCAGTCCCACGATGAGTCTCCTCTCTCATTCTCAATCGGTAAAAGACAGGGACGAAGACAGCGATCTCGGAGGACAAAGAGGGAAGAGAAGGAGGGACAAAAGTGAGGAACAGTTATACCGAAGATGTGGCCGGTCCTCCATTTGCTTGTTTGCTCTTCTCGTCGTCGTACAATATATGTACGTCAAATTGATTTTCCGGCGCCCCGCGGTGGTACCGAAACGATTGTAGAATTTATCTCTCGCCCTCTCGTGCCCTTTCCTTGTATGCCTTGGGCCTCTTTCTCGGCTCACACACTCCGACAAGGACCAAAATTCCACGCTCGATAAGTGATTGACGTGCCAAGCATTCGTTGAATATTCTTGGTCGCCGTGCAGTCGCGTATTGGTATCCTAACGGTCGACGACGCAACATGTTTAATGGAGAGTAATAGCTCGCTGCAGCTCGGGCTAATCTGTCACGAGAGAGCTCGGGACCCTCCGAAACACAGGTGAAGCGGCAAAAAATTAATAAAGCCGACGGTCGCAGACTCCAGTTAGAATTGGCGGAAAGAAGTGTACGGGGAGAGAACGGAAAGGGCGGGCTTGATGTCAGTCAGTTCTGTTGTCACCCCGGTGGAAACGTTCTCGGCTCAGGATGTGCGTCAAATATGATATACATGCTTATTGAATTTGTAAGGAGGGGGGGGGGGGGGAAGAGACGAAACGAGCGAAAGGAAGAAAAAGAGAGACAGAGAGAAAGAGCGAAAGGGAGTGATAAAAGAAGATTCAGGGTGAGAATTTTGTGTCAAACATATTCGAGGAAAGAAGTCTCCACAAGTGTGCATGGGAAGAGCAGGCGCGATGATTGGTAGAATGTGTATCGCGTTGGCTCTGCAGCGTGTCTTCTTTGCTTTTTTTATCTCTTCTCTTCGTTCGTTGCCGGCGTATAGTCGTGATGGTAAAGCGTGCATAATTAGGAGGAATTCAACCGGGATTGGCCTCGTATGGATCCCATCCAGTCATCCCGCACGGTACCAGGAGCCGCCGTTAGCCACCACCACCACCACCGTACCCTTGCTTCTGCACTCTACCACTGCCTCGTCCTTCTTTATCGCACTGATGTTCCTTGGGCTCGCTGCTCCGAGTCCCCAGTCGCACAACTTCGCCGCAGCACCCGTCCCTCCGCTTCTTTGTCGAGTAACTAATTTATTTAATCATTTCACCGACCTTCGTCTTAAGAGCCCGGTACAGTTGTGGTCATGCGCAAAGTTTGTCTTGTTCTTCTTCTTTTTGCCGCTTCCAGCCAAAAAGAGAAGCGCCTTCGTCTTCTTCTTCTTCTTTGACTCTTCGTTTCGCCATCTACAGAGGCGAGAAAAATTCTCCTACGGACGACATATGCGCTTTCGAAGATCACGCAAAGGCCGCGGGTTATTACCTTTTTTCCGCATCTCCGTGTCTATTCCCCGTGACTGTGGAAGCGTTCCTGTGTCACTCGTGAATCACATATAAATGTGTCAACACGGAGAGGACGAAGATGAGGCGAAATGGTGAAGGGAAGCGAGCGAAGGAGCGCGCGCGCCACCGGCGAGCTGAGAAAAACTTTGGGAACCAACTCGGGAGGCTCTCCCCCACCCTTCGAAAACATGACCTCCCGGTGCTGTCGTTGATGGCTGCCATGCAGTAGCATGCAGAGAGGCTCGAGGGGCCCTGAGTGCGAGTGGGCCAACTCATACATATATATACACACATATATGTATGTGTGTGTGCACCGTGTGCGTGCCGCTCCTGCTGAGGAGTGAGACAACCGTCGCTGTGCGAGCTCGATAATCGCGCGCGCGCGAGTTCGTGGTTTTGTCGGTGTCGCGGGTGAGTTCTCCTCGCCCGTCCGCGAGGTGGATCTCTTTCCCTCTCTCTCTTTCTCTCAGCCTCTATTCTCAGCCCTCCGGGCTGCCCCGCTTCTTTCGAGGGAGTAGGTACATCGAAACGGAATCCGGTTCGTCGAACAAAACCAAGGGTCCCCGTTGACAAATTGAGTCGGGTTCCGGGTACGCATTCGCGCGTACACCACGCGCTCAACCCTTTCCCCTCTTCAACCATTCTCCCCGTCGTATTCGTATTATCCGTTTCTTCTCTCTTACCCCACTCGCGCTCCGATTCCGCTCCTGACAAAAGGGTGTTCATGATCCGCCCGAGTTAGGGAAACATAGGACGAGGATTCTTGTTTTGTTTGGGGACCACGTTTGTTGGCACATTGACCTTGAAATACTTGGACACTCTCTCTCTCTCTCTCTCTCTCTCTCTCTTTCTCTCTCTCTATGTCTATGTCTATGCCGCGGTCCTATTCAATGCTCTTCCTTCAGGTAGCCTTAACCTCAGCAGGGAAGCCTTCGGAAGCCTCCTTGCTGACACGCTGGCTGAGAGATCTGACTAGCTTGTATAATATTGTAACGGCTCGTTAGGATGTAACTCTCTGATTGTATATTTTTTGCAGTATGTTGGGTTTATTGGATTATATCGAGCCTTTTTACCATGTTCCAACTCTTATTGTAAGACATCACTGTACTACATTTTCGTTCTTTGTTTATATAGTTTTTTCTCTGAATGTAACCATGGATTGTGTGCCAGAGGACGACTAGTCCTAGAGCACTTTCAAATAAATCCAATCTAATCTAATCTCTCTCTCTCTCGCTCTGTCGAAGTCAGCTGATTTTCACTACCTATTGAGATTTTCTTACGTCCCGGTGATATTGCATTTTCTCCCGAGGCATCTTTTTTCTCGTGTTATCTTCTGCGACCGCCGTGGGCCACCGTGCGTATGTAATATCTTTATAGTTTGAGGAGGTTGGACCGGTCCACTGGAGTCAAATGGCGGTTTATGAGTTTTTTTTTCGATGAACTTCTAGATAGTGCATACGAGGTCTAGATTCATTCGGTAGATGCTAATTTTGGCTAAACTTCCGAAAAACGGAAACCAAATTTCAATCTGAATTTTGGCATACACCTTCCTTTTATTATTTTGAGAGATCTCCTAAAAGGATTTTTTGGCGACGCGCTATAGATTCAGAAATATCGATTTTTTCAAGTAATTTTTTCACCGTGCTCCTACTATATCTAATGCTGACGGGCTCAGCTCTGACTATACCTATATATGTTATCGCGCTCTCCGCTTTGTGCGGATCTTCGTCAAGGTTGGGAAGCCTCCTTTCTTCGCTACGAAAATCCAAAAAAAATTAAAAACCATACAAAATTTAAAAAAAATTAAAAAGTGGCGAAAAACAAAAAAAATCAGAAACTAGAGAAGCAAAAAAAATCCTAGAACGATTCAAAGTTAATAAATGAACCCTAGAAATCTATTACACCTGCGAAAAACGAACTGTACAACAACAAAAAGAATAATCTACTATGTTAGATAGCCAACGAAAATTTACATCATCCGTACCATGAACGTCTTGGCCATCTAACCGTCCATAAAATTACATAGATTTGTTGATCTGGTGTTTTGTGGTGAAAAAAATTCATATAGTTCCTAAAGCCTCAGTACAGTCTAGACAATAGCATATCTTTTGTTTTCTTCAAATCTTGGATTGTGTAACTAACGCTCCAACCTTCTCTAACTACAGTTTGTTTGGGTTGAAATTCCGAAACTAACGGTCGAGAAAGTACAGCACTTTTGTACCTTTTTAAAAAAATACTGATAAAGTATAAGAAAAACAATGTCTTTATTCATCGATAATCTTATGTGAAACAACTATGTGGACGAAATAAGATATTGCAAAAGTATTGCGAAATAATTATAATATTTGATAGTCTGGAATAGGGTAAGTCCGGGGTAGTTGGCCATAGTTTTTTCAAGGGTCCGTAAAAATAAAAGTACAGACGTTTCTTGACTTATCTTCGTTTGTAATTAAACTTTGAACATTTACCTTTAAGATAATTTACGAAATTAAAACAAACTCCCATCAGATCAACCTTAAAATGACTATTTGTTTAAAATTACGATTGGCTATCTCTCCCGGAGTATTCAAGTGTGATGACCATAGGAGTAGAGGTGAGATGGCCAGCATTATGCTCTCGGTTTTTTCTTTGGTTTTATGTTTTAATTCTTTTTTTTTTCTTCTGGCCTCATCTAGAACACATATCATCCAAATCCATATAGTATTTGTGTATCCCAAGTTGGCACACTATCCACTGAAGCCAGTATTTGAGAAGGCGAGTTTCATAATAATTTTCTCCCCAACATTTTTTGTCATTGTTCTTATATCGTCTCTCTAAGGTCTTGCTAGGTATTTCGTCGGTCCCAGCGGCTGCACGAGCCGATAATTCATAATTTTTTACAGCACTACTAGTTGCTTTTAATTATGTTTTTATCCAGTTCCCTCGAAGAGCAATTGCTCTTTCACTTGTACTTATTAGGCATCCAAAACGAATATAGGAACAATGAATTACGCGAACACATTACAACTAATACTATAGCCATCATACACCGACTGTACGTGGCCATCTCTCCTAATCTCCCGGGAGATATGGCCACATGTAAAATGTAAACAAATAATAATAATAATACATGCAAAATCTTGAGGTTAAAACAAAGCACTGTTCGTGAACTATTCAAGAAATACAAAAGTAACCATTAATTTTACAAAACATGACCACCACGTAAAACCTGAAACCTTCAAAAAATGTTAGCAGTAGCCATAATAATTAAAAAAGATTTTACTTACTCAACATTTTTTTGGGCAAACTCTTGCTTGTACACTTACACCTGCGTACGACGCGAAGTGAATTAAGCAGTAACAGGTGAAATCTAGTGCGCAGTTCTATGAAATATTTCTATTGGTCATCTCTCCCTTATGTCCATCTCCCCCGGAATTACCCTATGCATAATTGTTAAAGCATTCCATTGTCGTCTGTGAGACGACGAAGATCAATGATTACACGAGCCATGATGAGTTAAGAAGTCTGCATAACTTTGAAATATCAAAAATATGATTTTTATTGCATCGTTTTACAGCCTCGGGTTTCAACTGTAACTTGCTACAAGGCTCTGGGGAAAATTCAAAAATTCACCGAGTTATGACCATTTTTGTGAAGGTTCAGATCGCCCGTGGCGCCACAGCAAATTGCCCCGCTGAGATTTATAGTTTTTTCCATTCCATTTTTTTCGACGAGGTTGAAGTTTGCATCGTCGAAGTGCAATAAAAAAGTAATATTTATTTATCTTGAGTAAAACACCAACGGTAAATTTTTTTATTTTTCGTTTCAGTTTACCCGAGTCGCCAAAACCACCTACACCGATTGGTCATGCAGCACCAACGGCGCATGCTTCAAATAATCATAACATCATTGTTTATAAATATTTATCAGTAAAAAAGAAACTCAAACTTGGCAAGACTACGTATTAATTGCGTGTAAAGTCTTGGCCCCGTCACCGCGTAACTGTCATCAGGAAGAAATATTGAAAATCGACCTGTTTCGTTGGCTCCCAAGCTCATGCAGATCCCTCAGCTCCACCCCGTGCTATGGAGCTAGGCATTGATCGAAAAAAAAAAGACAACCACAAACTGTGCTCCGTTCCATCCGGATGTGACACGGTCCAGCATTACTGTAGCGCATAAATTAATACGAGAGGGAGAGGGAGAGAGAAGAGAGAGAGAGAGAGAGAGAGAGAGAGAGAGAGAGAGAGAGAGAGAGAGAGAGAGAACGAGAGCCGATTACCGGGGTTCCATGGTACAAAGACCAAGATCGACGAGAGGACTCGCAGTGGTCAGTGAGAAAGATTTTTCTCGTTCCTCTGTCGCCCCCCTTGGTCGGCTCGGACCACAGCGGTGGACCGGTCGTTTGTTCGGACGCTCAGAATTCTTCAGACTCGTGGGCCTCGCGTCAACACTCACAGTTCCACGCGTGGAACGTGATTTCAGAGTTGGTGCAAACTTCGTCCGGTGTCCGGTGTATTTGATTGAACTATGAACTCTCGCAAATCAACCGGTTTGGCAGTCCATTGGCGACTCACAGGTATCGCGTAGCTCGGCGTCGATGTTATCGCGACGACAATACTCTCGACTTAAATATTTGCCGTCTTGGAGTAGAGTCAAAGAGGCTGAGAATAGAGCATCCCTCCTGGCTGGCTAATACTTCTTGGAAACGTTGCGGGTTTGATCCACGTGGACCTTCCTAATTTGGACTCTATTTGCATAAACGAATAGACCCGAAGAGATAGCAGTCTTCCACATAGGCAAACGAAGAAACGTTTTCGTCGAGTTAAGACTAAGAGAAAGAATAAGAGAGAAATGGAAAAGTGTAAATACCGCATATATACCAGCGAGTCGGTATATGTATGACTACATGTATGACAGTGGTATGTGTGTGTGTGTGTATAAATGGCATCTCAGCTTCCACGGTCGAGCGCGGTGTGTCCTATGCCTGCACTAATCGATTTGCCAGGCCGAAAGCGTGCCACCGTGCGACGTCTAATTGGTAATTAAGCTCGACTTTACGACGACGGCCTCTCTTAGTTTCTTTCTCTCTCTCTTTCGCGACCCAAACACTGGCGAGGGCTACCGTGGGCCGTGGTGCAGCTAAATCGTCCTGTGCAGGATATGTGTGTGTGTGTGTGTGTGTAACTGCAACAACGGCCAGAGGACGAGAGCCAAATGGTATATGTATATTACCAGAAGGCTCTGGAAGAGAAGGAAGGTGCCAGACATGAGTCGCTCCCACGAGACTGAGTAACTACCGGATAATGCATCCGTTAAATCGCTTCACGGGGATAAATTACACTGGCGATCGGCGGGCTACGTAGTTGTGTTGCGCTCGCGCCTCCCGTTACTTTTTCCTCTCCCTCCCGCCCTCTTTCGCCCTTTCTTTCGTTGTGTGAATTCGTTGGCTCGATGATTGTATATTTGCATGTACCGGTCCATTGTGTTTGAGCTCAAGCCACGGTTTAGGTCTCGAAGAAGAACCGGAAGGGAAATTAAATATCTGGCTTGGGTGAATAATAACGAAAGGGTGTAGGAACGAGGTCGTCCCCGTATAACTTCCTCATCTCATATAATAGAGTGGAATAGAGATTCTAAGAAAGCCTCGCGTTCACTCCGCGATCGTGGCACACGGAGAAGGAAGGACAGGGGACGCGTGATATGAGAAAAGAAGGATTCAGGAACGAAGACTTCTGCCCGTCGTTTCGCTCAATTGTGGTTTCTTCACCGGCACACTCGTACGTACGTATACGTTCAGGTGCATTAATATGTGTGGACGTATGCAACGAAGTTGGCGGGGTATTCTCCAGAATGATACACGCAGAGGAGTCTCACGTGTAGGAAGAGGAAGGTATATATATATATATATATATACACACACATGTATGCAGCAGTACAGAGTCGAGGGCTGCGGCCGCCTATTCGAGGCTCCATGGCTCTCTAGGAGAAGAGGACTGCCTCTATCTCTCTTTTTCCCTTGCGAGAGAACGAGCGGTATACGAGCTGATATATGGCGCGCATAAGAGATGTAGTCAGATCACGGTCCCCTTCATGACGCTGCTTCTACACCGACGAACAAGTTCTTTCCTACGATAAATCCTCGCGGAATGTAAAACCTCCGCGGTGCAACCGCGGCCGCAAGAGCGACCAAGAGGAAGAGAAAAACTGAGAGGGAGGAGGATCTCGCGAACGTTCAAAACTCCGTTTACTCGATCTTTTTCCTCCGTCTTCTCTCCCTCGGTCGTTCATTTGTTTTTTAAAGCTTCCACCATCCCTTCTCCGCGTCTCCATTTTCTCAATCGCTCCATCCTTGTCCAGATGAAGCCTAGGCCACAGAAAGCCACACATTCACATTTGCATTCAGCGTCGCACAGTCCCTCGGGTCTTTTTTGTTTATCTTTCTTCTCAAAGATTATCCGTTACTCTCCCGGGTATATTAAGACTCGAGAGAGCTTCAAAGTTTTGAGGCCTCCCGGTTCCCCTAAGATGTAATATACTCCCTCCTGTCGTACTCATACACTCTCGCACACACACACACTTATCTGTATGTACCTACGGTACTTTCATTTACTTTGGAGAATCCTTACGTTTGTCCGTTTCCATCTGAGTGTGTAAGGGCTATCTCCGAGAGGTGGACAACTGACTTTTCTCCTCTTTCTCCACTGCCTTTCTCCGTCTCTTTGGCGATCACGACTTCTATCCGCATCAGCCTCGGCACACTCGCCAAGACTTCCGCTCGCGCTCTCATCGAGATGACCCCTCCTGATCGGCTTGCTTCTCCTCTCTCACTCCTGGGTATCATCGTCCAACGTATTCATAGGATCCTCTCAACTTCTCTCCGTCTCTCTCTCTCTCTCTGTCTCTCTCTTTCTGGCTCTGTCGCTGACGGGTCTCCCTTTCTCTCGTGCATACCCAGGGGTTAATGTCATTCATGCACCAGCGACAACGTGTGCCAAGCAAGCCAGAACGAATCTTACCGCGGGAATAACTTTTATATTTATTTCAAGTTCGTATCCAAAGTGGCTACAGGTATAGAGTGTGCAGAAGGTTTTGCATGATGTATTTTGGGCTTCGCGAGTAAGTACGAGCAACGAGAATGATATATAGATATATTCATACGTATGTACCAGAGCGTTAACTCAGGTCTCCAGTGCACACCTCTCAGCAAAGAAAAGCAACGAACGCAGGACGAGAAAAGGGAGAATCCGAGCGCATAAATACCTTCTTGGAGCCCCGGGCCTCGGCTACCGGCACATAAGTGCCTGTTTTCTTTTCTCTCTCTCTCTCACACACACACACACTCACTCTCTTCGGATTTTTTCTGCCCTGTACACCGTTCGGTCCTCAGGACTGGCGGCAGATAATGCGGAGAACGGTGGATACCGAGCCCACTGTAATGTGTACGTACATGCATGTGACGCGCGCGCCCACCGCGCCTAAGTATTATCCGAGGAACATCATTGAAGCATATCGTCCACTATTGTGACCGCCGTTGCTTCCTAGAATCGCCTCTATACTTTGCTTGAATTTATTGCAACTGTGTGTCAACGAACTCGTCCTATTCTATTATCGCGTGCTCTTTTTGTTTCGCTTCGTGCGTACCGATGAGAAATGGGGTTCGATAGAATAAAAGGCGCCTCTACGGCACACGCGAAAATAAGCCCGCATCAGCACGTAGGGTTTGTTTTTGCCACCAGCTATTCCACTAATGTCTCTGTACCGAGCGAATGAGAACAGGGAAGGGACATCACCGTGAGCATCCTCCTTCTCTCTCTTCTCGTCTTTTTCGCTGAATACCCGTGCCCAGGTGGTGCACTTTTGATTTATGCATACGCATCGTGCGCCCGCTCTCTCTCTCTCTCTCTCTCTCTCTCTCTCTTTCTTTCTTTCACTGCCTCCCTACCTCGTATGGCTCTACATATATATGTAGCCCTTCCCGGCTCCTGAGCGAGGAAATAATTGCGAACACTCGTGGAGATTTTTGGGGCAAAGAACTCTCGAGAGTGAGAGAGCCGAGAGAGGAAGGCAGAAAAAAGAAAACTGGCGAGCGGGAGGGACAAAGGAAGAAAGAAAAGTCTTGGAAGCCTCGGGCCTCTTGGCTACCGCCCTGATGGCTGTACTCTATAAGGGCCCAAGGATTCTCATCCTCGTCTCGTTTCGTCCCTCTGTCGCTCCTTTTGTTTTCTCTCTTCCCCTTACTTCGTTTTTCTTTCGTGCATAGTTACACATCGGCGAAGTTCAAGCGGAAACATATATATCGCAAAAACACGCTACGCGAAATCTTCGAGTGCTTATATTGTGTATATACGCGCCATGATGTCGAAGTGGGGAACGAGCGCGAGACTGGCCCTTCCAAATATTTACGAATAACATATATATTCATTCTTGTGAATGGCTCTTCAAGACTCGTCTTGACCGGCTACCGAAAGTTTACGCTAGCTCTCGTAAGCAAACATTGTAATGCGGAGTGCGTATACTTGATCGCCACTCGAAAATGCGTAATTGGTCGAGGAGATTTTTTTTACCGAATTTTCCCGCACTCTCGGTCAGCTCCGGAACGAAATGAGTGACGCGAAAAGTTAAAGAGAGAGGCGTAGAATGTGAGCATGGGCGTAGCCAATATTTTTTTCTGGGGAGCGGGGGATCATTTTGGGCCGGAATAGTTTTCAGTAAAATACTCACCCGAAAATGAACACTTTGGATACATTTTTTAAACAATTTAATTTGATATTTTCCTAATTTTAGTTATGCAGACGTATTAAGAAAAGTTTAAAGTGTATCGCGGATTTTTTTTCATAAAAAACCGATCGACGGGTTGTTAATGGCTGGTGGATAAAGTACTATCCGGGTCAAATCGACCCAGCGTGTCGGAGCCGTGGCCAAATGTAAGTGTCACCGACAGGTTAATATTTATATCAAACTTTTGCAATATCTTCAAAAATAATCAACTGGTTTTTCATCAATATTTAATTCCATTACCACCCTTTAAACTATACTTTTCATGAATACCCAATTAAATAAGTCTTGCGTTTCCGGTTTTTTCAAATCGAGATCGGCCCAACACTTTTTTAGTTGAATTTTTTTTTAGCAGTGCCCTTCTCTATGGTTAGCAGTGACATATGCGAGAATCATTCCTAAAGGACTGTGCCCTTAAGCCATGTTTTTATCCGCCTCATGGGAGAAAAACTCCTCTTACAGCCGGCGCAGTTCAGTACTTGTGAAATAAATTAGGAGGGCAGCCATAAAAAAATTTAGAACCCATGAGGGTTTGAATGTGGATTTCCTACTAGGGCTTTCCACAACACAATCGGACTAGGCCCCGACAGGAACATAACAGGGTTGGATAATTTATTCAAAAAAGGTCGTAGCGAGGAAAATGATACAGGGCCCAAACGGGATTCATCAGGGCAGTGGTTGTTACAGGGCATACAATGTATTTGCAAAGTTATTTTTAAGAATTTCTAGTTTTTAGACTTACTTCCATAGATGTGATATATTTAAAGTTTAAAGTATCGATAAAATACTAGGTTAGGTCACTTAAAAGTAAACATACACGTGGAATTTTACTATAAATCATTTGTATTCTATAAACATTCCGTATGTTTGGAAAATAAATTTCGCAATACAAAAATATATATTTTTTTAAATAATTCATGCGTGCAGGAATGACAGAACATACATATGTACGTACAGCACCGTTTGGTTGCTTTGACATTTTCAATTGAACTAATTTCCGTTCAATGCTCGTGACGGAATAAACAACATCCACCGAATTTTTTTGAGATGATTCCCCATTCGTAACCTTTAGATGACTTTGTTGGGTACATGAATACATTTATTTTTTTCCCACACTTTTGCTTTAATGTACAAACATTCTTCAGACTCGTCACGTTCGAAAAATTTGTTAATCCCCGCGACGTATCCATTGCGTAAAAACACAACGTTATCTGGCGCCCTCGTACCAATAAATACGGACTGATTAAAAACAATTTTTTTACAATTACTTGTCCATTTTCGAGATACTTCTGACCGATCTCGCTTGATATGTATCCACGAATAAAGCTGATAATTATAGGGCAGTAATAGGGTTGCTTCATGGCTTCGATCAAGTTCTGTTAAGGCAACCAGTCGGGCTCTGATTCATAAGCCTCTTTAGGCCCTCGTCGACAAAGTGTGACCGGCCTCCAAGGGACCTGGTCGGGTGCCATGTTAGGACCCTTGCAGAGTAAGGGAAAATAATCGGGGCCTAGTCAAAGCCCTGGCTGAATTCTATCACGGGTGGGAGTACTATTGCTGCTTGGACAAGTTACATAGAGCGTCTCAAAATGACCTAGCATTTTTATTCATCACTAATACGTATTATTTATTTGTAAAGCACGAATATTTGTATTTCAATACAAGGTATAAACATGAAGGTTGTGGGTGGAACACAATAGCCGATAAACGTTCACGCCTTTGACGGAATTTTCAATAACATTTTGGCACAATTGCGGACTAATTGCATTAATGGTGCAGCCAATTGCTTTCTTGAGCTCCGGAACTACAATGCAGCAAATAACAATTTCTATGTGTTGCTCGATCGTGTCATTCTCTATGAATAAACCTCAATACTTCCTCATGCTAGTTGTCAACGATTTGTACTCTATGTTTGGCACAATTAAAAATGCCAGGTCACTTTGACACACCCACTTTGTAAGTTGGGCCTTTTTAAAAGTGTTTCTTAAATTTCCAGCATTTATCTCATCATTTTCAAATGAGAGTATTTATGTTTTTCGTGGCCATAGGTTCAGGCTCCAAGACTGACGTATCAATTAGTACAAAAATTTTGTAAATCATTGATGAAATTCTCTCCGTTCTTTACATTCAATTTAAAAAAAGCGTTAATTGCACGAGCTAACGCGGCGTTTTAGATTTATAATGATATTATCTATTATTTGATAGTAAATGTTGATCTTTAATATCTATTTAATTAACGTAATGAAATAGCTACTCTTTATACAAGTTACGAAAATTCACGTTTTATTGAGTTATTTCTTAATGCTCGCCTTGATGAAACAAATAATATTAATACCTCATTTGCATTTAGTTATTGTGGATTTAATTTTTTTCTGGGACCGGGATTTCTGGAGGGGCGCGCCCATCCCTGCTCTCTCCTGGCTACGTCATTGAGCGCGAGTTGAAACTCTTACACGTGACACATAAGGTTAATTACGAGCGAAAGCTGCACCATACACCTCTCATGCCGAAAATCACATCGCTCCAGAAATTATCTCTGTCCATGTGTCCAAAAAGTCCTTTTTTTTTCGTTCTTTCCGATACCCTCTTTTAATTGCTCCTCTAAATATATGTGCGTGCGTGTGTGCGTGTGTGTGTGTGTGTTGCGTTACGACGTCTCCAGCTGCTGCAGGCTTTCATTACACACGCGTCAGTGCGAGCGATCGTAACGATGAGCAAAAGTTTCTCCTCCTCGATATGCGAGTTGCTTTTCGAAAAATCGAGAGCAAATACACTTTTCATCGTCCCTCAACGAGTGCGTTACTTATCGCGTCAATTATTTTTCAACCTGGCTTTTACGCGCGTTTGTTAATTACAGGACTGACCTCGCGAAACATTTGTTATTCGTGTATATGGCTATACCGTGTGAATAAATGCGTTTGACTTTCGTTCGAAATTGCATATCGATCGTAAGATATAAATTGCTTTAGAATATTGAATTTCATCATATCAGGTCTGAGTCTCGAAGCATTTCGCGTACCTTGACCATAGATATATATTCCATATATATATATATAAATGTATATTCACGGTTGAGTCTTATAAAGTTTTACACGATACGAAAGTGCCTGTATATCGATACGCACGCACGAGTCCACAGATAGAGGCACAGCTCGAGCGCTTTTTGCCACGGCTGCACCGCTGCGGTACATACGGACACACATATACTTACGTGTATGTATACGAGCGATGAAAGTTGAGTCAACCCGAGTTCTTTCTCTATCGAGCGTTTTGTAATCCATGGTTTGCAACGTGCTATGTCTCGGCCCCGTAGGCGATATCGTATTATATAGTATAGTATAGTGGCGGTATACATGGTCTACTACACCGAACCTTGACTGCACCTGTTGCGGCTATGTAACTTCGTGGCGAACAGCACCGGCCGCTCGTTGGAATTCAACACAATATTAGGTATCTAATAAAGTGCAGTTGGATAAAGAGCCGACCCAATTTTTACGATCATCACCTTTGAGATTAGATCATTTCCGGCTCGAACAAGCCTCGATACGTAACCGCTCGGATATACCTCGGCTATCGTTTGATTGAACCTTCACCTCGATGGCGTCAGCGGCTATCGTGAAAATTCACCTCTTTCGAGACGGTCTCTGAAGTAACGTGTACTTTTCCCCTTGATTAATTCAAGATTGAGACAAATGGATTGAAAACTGCTTTGAAATAACGCCAGCCGTCTTCCGTATGCTAATTGCCGGTAGAAAATGGAATACCAGAAATGGGCCTATTGCAGGGAAGGCTATGGTACTGAAGTTTGCAACGTTGGAATGCAACGAAAATATATTTCTTTCGAATTCCCGTATTTTTTTAAGCACCTTAAGGCTGCGAAAGGCGCCAAAACTTTTCGTGACAATCATTCAACATTATAACCAAAAGTTGCAAGAAATTTTTTTTGGGAAATAGTAAAAATTAAGGAGTAAAAAAAAATCAAGAAAAATTTTCGTTGCATTCCAACGATGCAAACTTCAGCACCATGGGAAGGCTTTTCATTAAAAATAGTCTCATTGTCAGTCCCACGTGCATCTAGTCCGATCTTTATCTGCCGTGCGAGAAATTCGAGAACGGCAGATAAGCGGCCTCCCGTGCCCCAGAGCTCATCGCTCTCTCTCTTGTCGGACTTGACTGTTCGAATATCCGTTTCAAGCAACACGGGAGACGGAGGAGTCACATCCGATTCTGACCCAAAACTGACCCAGATGAACAAACGCAACGTTCGAAGCGAAACGGAAAACGTTTCATCGCATAGCAGAGAACGAAAAGAGAGAAAAAGGAGGGAGGAAAGGATGAGAAACAGGAAAAGGGACGAGGTATGGTTGGTCTCTACGGTATATCTATATTGGGGTCCATATTCCCCCATGCTCTTGTTTTCGCTCCCAGAGAACTTTCTCGTCGGGGCGCTATGCCGAGAATGAACCGAAAGAAAAGAAAGAGAGAAAAAAAGGAACGTAAATGACTGGCGACAAGGTGACGCTTGAAAAACGATCGTGTGATCTTACGAGAATTTCGAAATTCGATGCTCTCCTCCCATGGAACCACTCTTAACATTAATCTAACTCTCACAGTCATCGTGGCCGGCCGAGCCTACACAGCCTGGACGGTTAAGGAATTACACGCATTTTCAGCAGCCTGGCTAGAGATTGGAACTTCTTCCACGGATTTCGCTACGTATATATAGTGGTACGAGGCGGGAGCCAAGGAAACCGATGAGGACAGGATTCAGGATGGAATTGAAAAAATCTAACCAACTTTAACAAGCCCGAAAAACAAACCCCAACAAGCGCAGAAAAATTTAAACAAATGCAAGAAGGCAATTCAAACAAGTCCACTTTGATCCGAACCAAATCGAAACAAATCGACCGAACGAGGCAAACGGCAGTAAACTGAACATCATGCACTCATGCTGAATTGTAGAACAGACCCAAAGCGAAGTAGAAGCTGCGCGTGATAAGTGAGATTTTTGAAGAGACATTCCTCCGAGATTATCAATATTTAGCACAAAATAAAATCGTCAAGCTCTGCGTCGGTGAATTCTACAGAGCCTGGTGCTTTCCGTTTCGTAATAAATTAACAGTCTATGAGGAAATTCGGTTCAAAAAATTGTCAGATGATTTTGACAGTGCACATGGCTACGCCTGAGCCTCAAAAAACATAAGAACAAAACTTGGCAACCTGAGCCAGGTTTCAAGATGCACGGACATACCCGAACTGAATCTCGGACTGAACTACCAAATCCAATTTGAATCTCAAATACACCTATATCAATCTCTTAACTCTCAATCCATGAAGGTATTTGAGGCACGTTAATCCCGTGAATCTGGGTCTTTTTCGTTTCTGCACTACCAGGCCAACAATTGTCATTGAAAAAAATCTGAAAAACTCATGATCAATCTATAGGCCGTACTTTTCAAGAGAAAATAAGCTTTCTTTTTTCTTTCTTATTTTAAATATTTTTTTCATTGATTATTAAGCAATCTGCGAAGAAAATGATTTTAGGCAGAACGAAAATGGCCCAGGTTCACGGGTTGAGGGTTAAATGCCCGGACAAACAATACATAACCAAATCCTCGAAGTTAAGGTATTCCTTTCGCGGAGGGCCGTGGTTTTGAAGAGGCATAAGCGATTGGGGTTTAGAAGGGATAGCCTTTTGAATCATTGGTCAATTACCGCGCCGCTTAATAAAAATAAGTCACGATCAATTACTATGCCTAACGATAAACTGGAATAAAAAATTTCGCGCAAATTTAATAGATTCAGACGTGTCCACATTTTCTGTGAAAAGTCACGGTGACGAAAATTCTTCTGCCAGACACGTTTTTCTAAGCTTTATGATTAATTTTTTTCTTTATACATTCGGTGATCACCTGCCTTTATTGTGGTTGCGAAATCTTTGGAATTTTTCACACGAGTGAACCGTTTATTTCGGGAGTCTAGAGTATACATTATTAGATAGAAATGTAGCCAGCGTGTCATCTCGATAAAGTGCTGTATAAATGAGACGGTTTTTAGAGTCGTAATTATTCGTTAATTGTTCCGTAACCAAGCTTGAAATTTTACCAATGTACTGCGATGTATTTTATTACTTCATTATAGACGAAGTCAGTTAACTGTTAGGGGGGGAAGTACATATAAATGGTCGAAAACATGAAAAACATTTTTTTAAATCGACAATAAGTGTCTATCAGTAGCCTGCAGCCAATTGTTGCTGAACGCATTTGCGTAGTTTGCGGCCGGGATAACAAAAAAAACTTTTGCATCCGATTCATTTCAACCAAAGGTTTTTAAACACATCATTGCAAACCGTCGTCGATAACCTCCATATTGAATAATAAATTTAATGGAACAATGTTTGTTTTCATAAAAAAACACGAAAATTTTCGGTGAAAATTCGATCTTTTTTTTCTGAGTGCCGCCATTATTACGATATTCAACTTTTTCAACTTTTTCTTGGCTTATCGACCGCGTACTGTCATATAGAATGTAATGGATTTTGATTTTTTGGTTTCAAATTTTTAAAAACTACAGCTGCGGCAGTTCGACATCGCGAGGAAAATTCGTTCAGCAACAATTGGCTGCAGGCTCCTGATGAACACTTATTGTCGATTAAAAAAATGTTTTTCATATTTTCTAATGTACAAAAAGACCCTACAAATTTCAAAACGATTGGTCCAGTAGTTGCGTCGGAAAAAATCCGGAATTTTTTCGTCATTCTCGGCCATTTATTATTTATTATTATTATTCGACTCCCCTTAAATATTCGGGATTGTGGCAGGAATACCTTAAGGCGCAGGGTCACACCGACCGTGCGGCCATAAGTGCGAAAGAGATAGTTGATCTGCGATTCCCACTGTTCTTCGAGACGGCTGATATTTTGGAAAAAAGAATAGAAACACTGTCCGCTCTGTTGAACGTCGAACAACGTCTTTCTCTTCGTTTGCCCGAAATGTGATGGGTCTAGGAGAAAACTCGTCCGTAGGATTTTTACCGACCGGACGTGTGTCCCATGTCCTTAAAATAAACATGAAATTTGAAAATGTGCTTTATCGAGCGCTGGTAAGTTACCAATCAAATTTTTACCACATTTTCGAAAACACGTTTTCACAAATTTTACCGACTAATGATAAGTTACCGAAGGTTTGCTTACGAACTGTTACATTGTTATACGATGTTGGGACCTCTGCCTACTGGCATGGAGTATTATATTTAATTTCGGTTACCGAAGCTGGTGAGAAATAAAAATAGCAATGGACTTAGTATACTCACGAGTGCCTGCAAATGATAATAATATTAAGGTTTATCGATAATCGACCCCTCGTCAACTACATTGACCTGCCCAGTTTGACAACATTTTTATCAGACACGAAAAAATCTTTAAAAATCCCAAGTCCAAGTCTCCATCCTTACTGAAAAGTTTTCACCTATTACCAGAGACGTTAAAAAAGGAATGTGGAAAATGTATAGGCGCGAGAAATCGTTGGTCACGCGATAGCACAGCGAGAATGAACGGCAAAGTAATCTTCAATGCGTCTCTCGGCTTTAAAAACTCACGCGAGGATAAAGCGGGCATGAGAGAAAGAAAGAGAGGCGAATGGTGTGCAAGCGGCGGAGCACAAGTGGGTTGAACATTGCCGGTGTCCGTGGAACACGTGAGTAATAGTAATAGATTTTAAATTGTCTCTCCCCCCCCTGGTAATGGCAAATAATATGAGCGCGCGTGAGGACGCCTTCGTCCTCGCTTTATTTTCATTTTACGCGCTGCTACTAGTCTCTTCTCTCTCTCTCTCTCTGTCTGTCGCTCTTTCTCTCTTCCTCTCTATCATTCTCACTATCGCCCTCTCCCTCGCTCTTTTTCTGTCCCCTGCGCAAAGCTACAAGAGCAGGCTCCTTTTTTCATTCGGTCCATGTCCTTCACTCGTCGCGCAATGCCACCTTCGCTTTTACCTGATTTTTCTCGCGCGACACACCGTTCTCCAATCTTGCTTCGGTTTACAATGTTTTTTTCCTCCCTCTTTTTGTTGATTTCCGCGTGTGCAATAAGCACTTGCTCTGCACAGTACGTATATTACCAAGGCGGAGAGAGCGAGATACAACGAAGGAGCGAGAGTGAAAGAGAGGCATAGCATCGTGAACGCGTCTGCAAAAATCAGAAACCATTCTTGCCTGCAACTTTTTCACACGTGTTTTACGCCTCGCGAGTCACTCCGCGTTGATTTCTCTTCTGTGCCCTTTTTTTCGACGCTCTGCCTCTGTGCCTGTATCGGTATACACAGGGACACGTGTATATGTGACGTACTGTTTAAGATGAGACTTCGTGGCCTCGCGTGATCGCATTTTGCTTATGTCGATTCGATTAGCGTATGGACCGTTGGTAGTCGCCAAGTTGCGAATTTCGCTCCTCCTGTTCTCTCTCTCTCCCCCTCTCTCTCTCTTTCTTTTCTGGCCCGATTTCTGGTGTCCTATTACCAAAGGTGAACGCGATACCAGACACCGTCCGCTCGCGTTTGTTCTCTCGTATCATTGCGTACGTGTATTTGCATACAGATATATACAATCCTAGTCTTTTTCCCATGTGTGTGTGTGTGTGTGTGTGTGTGTGTGTGTGTGTGTGTGTGTGTGTGTGTGTGTGTGTGTGTGTGTGTGTGTGTGTGTGTGTGTGTGTGTGTGTGTGTGTGTGTGTGTGTGTGTGTGTGTGTGTGTGTGTGTGTGTGTGTGTGTGTGTGTGTGTGTGTGTGTGTGCGTGCGTGTGCGTGTGCGTGTGTGTGTGTGACACGCCATCTTCCAACTGTCCTTCTCTCTTCTCGCCTCGCAGCGATCTTGCATAATCGGTCCACGCACCAATTTGCGTGCCTCCCAACGCTTTCTAATGTCGAACGTCCTCGCGCGATCTCACCCGAACATCGTGTGCTCCCAATGCCCAAGAAAAAATAAACAAGCTTGTCGGTTTCCGCATAAATAGGGGCGGCGGCGGCTGCGCGGGTGAGAAGAATAATCCAAGGTTTGAGGTGCAGGTGTGAAAAAGCTCGTGACAGAAACTACCGCAACAACGATGACTAAGAACCGCGAGCGGGGAGAGCCAGTCGTTCGGCGTTTCACGAGAATACACGAGACACGGCACACGCTTGGATGCGCACTCTCGTGAATAAAATACGAAACGAAGAGTATAAAAGAGAGTGGGAAGACGCGTATGGGGGAAAAAAGGTGCCGAACTGCGAAAAGGAAGCAGGGAACACCAACGAGGACTCCCGCAGCGCGAACCAAGTTAAAAGATGACCGGACTCTTCGCTTACGTGCGCACGAGAAAAAGAGAGAAGGCGAGTACTCCGGAGGCTCTTATTCTTCTACTTTTCACTGCCCCCACCTCACGCTCTCGTCATCGAAAGTAACTGAAACGGAGGTAAATGTGTAACGCGATGTCTAGCAAGCAGAATTTATTCTTTTTCATGGAAACGCTTTTCCTGATTGGTGCGATAAAGCCAATCGTTCCTGAATCGGTAGACTGATAAAAGAACACTTATTGAAATCAAATTAATACGTTTACTTAATCTTTTTTTATTCGAATTAAGTAGGTTTTGCGCAAAATCAAAGTTTTTCTAAATTTTGTTTCTCCAGAAATTCCTTTCAAATATATATATATACAGCGTGGATCAATAACTATTAGCACCTTGGATATCTTCGAAACTATAAGGTTCACAGAAATATTTGCTGAAATGAAATTGCACAGTACGAAAGGGGCCACCCGATAGCGATATTTTTTTTTGCAGGTGGAGGTACTTCGGACATTTGAAGGTCAAGTCCATTTTTTTTAATGGATCGGTATGTTTTTTTTTGTATCATGAAAGAGGAGCTTAAAACGAGTTCAACGACCTATAACATAAGGTCATTGAAGGTGATAACAAGTACGGAAAGGTGATAATCCTTACAGTTTCGGTAGTAAATAAAATTACTACGTTTGTAGTAAGTGTTCGAAATGACTACCATCAGTATCAATGCAACATTGGATTCTTTTTTCGACTGATTGACTTGCAAGTTTTACACCGTCAGCACTTATTGATGCACAGGCTGCAATAATCCTTTGTTGCATGTCGTCAAGTGTAGTTGGTACTTCTTTGTACACTTTATCTTTCAATGTTCCCCATAGAAAAAAAGTCTAAAGGTGTTAGGTCCGGGGAACGAGCTGTCCACGATATTGGACCGCCACGTCCAATCCAACGATTTCGAAATTTTTCGTCGAGTTGCCTTCGTGCAATCAATGAATAATGTGCTGGACAGGCAACTCTTCGAGCAAAAGACCCAATGTATCTTTCATAAAATTACTGTAGATGTTGCCATTCAAATTTCCATTGATAAAAAAGGACCAATAATTTTAGCACCTATGATTCCGCACCATACATTCACAGACCATTGTCTCTGGTGTTCAACCTGCCGTTCATTCGTTCAAAAAAAAAAAACAATATATTTGAGCTTAGGGCACGGTTGCTGCACGCAAATAAAGATATCTTTCAATTCAAATATATCTCTTGTACATTCAAATCAGCCATGGATTTTGATCAAATACACATTTATCGAATCGTCTAGTTCAAGCGACGCTTGGAACAAAAAGAAAGTCTATTACAAGCAAATAGAATCGAAGTGGGCCGTGAGGCGACGGGAAAAAATGATTTCCTTTTAATAGATTGTAGTTAAAATAAAAAATAAATATTTCTTACAATCTATCCAGATGCAAATTTATTCCTGCGAACTTTCTTTCTCGTATTATCTTTTTACTTGCATTTAGTTAACGCTAAAGGGGTGTCGTGAAAAAAGGCTATAATTTTCCTTCACTTCACGCAACGCACTTTCCAAGGGCCCCGAGGGCCTTTCTTGCGTAGAGGCGCACAAGCCGAAGAGAAGAAGAAAGAAGAAGCGAGAAAGAGTTAGGAAGAGTGTGTACCTATTTGCGTCCGGCATCGCACACTCACGAGCTGCCTTTAAATCCAGAATGTTCTCCCGCTTCCTGTCCTTTTTACACTCGATTTTTTCCTACCTCGCCCAGTGTAGCCGAGTTTTTAGCGGCTCGGGGTATCTTGATTGACACCGTTGAGGGTAATATGCCTTTGAGTCATCATTTCTGCCGAATATACGTATGAAGACTGCTATTCGGTTTCTGTGTTAGCCCATATGTACAATATAAATTAATGTACGTATACCAATGTACACAGGTGCTGTAGCAGCAACCTTCATTCGCATATCCTCCGGGTATGATCAACAGGCACATATACGAGATATACACGAAAGGCAAAGCGCCCCCTTACTCAGTGGATGTACACGAGAGGAGAGCCTGAAAAGTAGAAAAATGAGAGAACGAGATGAAGGAGAACAGGCCCGATCTACTAATGGCCCTCTCGTTTAAGAATACGGATTATCCGGTGATAATCATTAGCTGCCTCTGATATAATTGATTGTCAGGATGCCCTGGAACCGTGCGGACAATTTCTCACTCTGTTTCTCATACTCTTCGACTATTATTGATAGCCAAGTGCATACACAGCGCGTTTCCTGCAACGCTTGTCTTACAACAATTATCCGATGAGTCCAGAACGTAAGAGGATTTCGAACGATGTTGAAGTTTGCATCGTTGGAATGGACCAAATATTCCTTTTTTAATTTCTTCATTTTTCTTGTCATCTAAAATCTTTTCTTGCAAATTTAAGATGTAGATTTTTCATATAAATCGTGAAAAAAGTTTGAGTGATTGGCTCGTCCCAAATTTGGCAAAAAAATCGGGCTATGAAACTTGCGTTTCGTTCCAACGATACAGAAACATCAATATTACGATTTCTGAGATCTTCGACGGCGCGAATTGTCCTCTTATTGTCCCCATCCTGAAAATTAGGTCGATCCCGATATCTACAAAATCACCTTTGGATAAAATGACATTGAAGTTCGCGTTGTTAGACCGCAACAGAAATGATTTTTTTCTCTTGCTTAAATTTTTTCGTCATGATGAGGCCCAGAGAAGCATTCTAAATTGTTTGATAAACCCCATTAAGTATCTTGGAATTTTAATCTGCGAAGCAAACTTAGGATAATAACAAGACTGGAGAAGGTAAAAAAATTGAGAGTTTTCGTTATATTCCAACGATGCAAACTTTAACATCATTAACATCATTGGATAAACGTCTTCAAAATCACTGATTCGTTTATGGAAATTTGAAGGAGTTTTCGCAGTGCAGCCGGGTGTGTTGAGAGTCAATATTACTAAGATATAACACGTTCAAACTGTTTTAATAAATATATACATTAAAAGAAACGATAAAGGTTTAAAGAAAATTCCAATAGCCCTTTTCACCATTCTCATATATGCGCGCGCTTTATTCGGGATCATTATGATTCATAAATAGTCACCCCCCCCCCCCACACAGCCGTAAATATATACAATATGTTCACGCATACACTATACTCGAGTACAAACGCCACGTGCTCTTCCGATCGGAGAAAGAGAGAAGGACAGTGGCAAGAGAGCTGGAGCAGTATACACTATCTGGTGCACACTGTACAGCAAGCGGCACGAGATTCACGGTGGAGCTTCTGCGCTCATCCTGCCGCGCTGCAGAAAATGTTCGTACGGCAAAGAGAGCCGAGCGCGTTGCACCAGGCCTCCGACCGTAAATACGTTGGAATGCAGACGCGGTGCGGGCTGCTGCTGCTGCTGCCGTTGCTTGCTCCCCGTGAAGGGAGTCCAGGGTTGCGCTGGCTGCACGCTCTCCGTCTCTCTCGAACTCTCATTCGACTGGCGAGGGGCTCCGGAAGGATAGACGGAACGAGAGGCAAGAAGAGAAGAGCGTGGAAAAGAGATACAGCGAAAGAGACAGAATGCATCTCGGTCGATGCACCAGCGGCCAACACCACCACCACAGCGACCACCACCACGAGGATCAGAGCAACCCACGCTGCCAAGAGCTTTAAAGAAAATTCCAATAGCCGTTTCCACCATTCTCATATATGCGTTCGGCCTATACAGGATCATTATCATTGATCAGCCTATACCGTCGCTTCGTACGAGCATTAAATGTTGAAACAAAAGATAAGAAAAAAAAAAAGAACAGTGAAACCCATATTCGTGACCGGAAATGAGGTCCGAAACGGAATGTAGCCCTTCCATTCAACTACCCTTTAGTCTGTGTAGCGAATTAATGCTCCTACTTACACATGTACGTGTATAAACGAATTCCTCCTGATGGCGATGCACGCGAAGCTGCGAAAAGCAGAGATATCAGCCGAATTAGGAGTCGGCGAAGCGCACATCCGCAATGCACGCTCCGAAGCACTCTATACGGGCTGGTATGGGTATAATAATTTCGTGTAATCGTTCAAGCGCGTCCGTCTCTCGACAGTCGTTCTCTTATGGCCACAGTCGTCGTCGTCGTCATCCTCCTCGTACTATAGACACCGTCGTAGTTGCCGTTGCAGTTTTCCTGGCCTTACGGCATATCTCGTGTGTCTCGTGCATGCGCCGGCGAGTAGGAAACAAAATAAGAATACGAGCGGAGCGAGCGAGATAGCCGGGGCGTTTAACATAAATATTGCTCGAAAATATTTCGACGTGGCCGGCGGGACGACCGCCCGCCGCCGGCTGATCCGCGCTCGCTGACACGACGTTAATTGAAAGCACGGGGCCCGAGCCCTACCTCCCCTCTATGCTACATACCACGCACACGCGTCCACACACACGCACATATATTTCGACCGAAGGAGCTTGAGTGCGTGCAAGGGATGCTTCGGTGGTAGGAGATGTTGAGGGGCGAGGCGGAGTACTCGAAGAAGAAAGAAAGGGAGATAGAACAAAAGAAGGAGGAGCACCGGGAGAGCAAGAGCAAGAGAGAGAGAGAGAGAGAGCAAAAAAAAGGAGCAAGCAGCTCCAAAGGGGAACGAGGAGAGGTCAGATTGCGAACCGCGAAAGAGAAATTACTCAGACTCACTCACACACACACCAGGTATCTCCGCAATACGAGAGAAGAGCGCGAGTCTTTCGAGCGTTCAGACATCAGGAACGCGAGAGAAGAAGCGAGACATGGACGTATAGAGAGAACGTTGCAATGTTCGGCATACGAAGAGGAGGAAGAGGAAGAGGCGGAGGAGGAGGAGGAGGAGAGGGAGAGATAGCTCATCATCGTTATGCGAGAAGCTTGGAACGAAAGGCGAGATACACGAAGAAGAAGTGTACGCGAGAGGTTGGAACGATACGAAGATGATCGTCATCTTTTTGGCAGTCATCTTCGGGTCCTCGAAGGAGTCACGAGACGCGTCTCGGTCGTCGCGCGAGGCGCAAGCATCAGCACGCACTACCTAAAATCGATGCGGCTCACTCGCACCTCTCTCTCTCTCTCTCTCTCTCTCTCTTTCTCTGATACATCTTTTTCGGAGCCGCGCTCTATATCTTTTTTGAGAGAAAAAAGGGAACGATACAGAGACAAAGAGGAAGCGTGCTAGCGATACAGAGTGAGAGAGACAGAGAGGGAAGAGTAAGATGAAGAAGAAGAATAGTGTGAAGGATGGGGCGAATACGTATATAGCGAGGCGGCGGAGCAGAATGAGCAAAGAGAGGGCCTCTCTTCTCCACGGTGGCTATCCTCGGGTCTCTCTTCTCGGCAGGTTTACGACGAGCCAACGCAAACACGACACTCGCCCGCTAACTGGCCACCTAGCTACCGGTGCCCACAGGAGAGGAAGCATCGGAGACTTCGGTGTACACATATACACATGGTTGTGTATCCTTCTCTCTGCCCTCAAGGGGTCTCTCTCTCCCTCTCTCTCTCTCGCTCTCTGCTCTCATCGTATCTAGTCGTCTCGGTTCTACCGGCCGCGTCTTTGACGGTTCGACCGGCGAGGAGAGAAAAAAACGTAAATATAAAATCAAGCAATGCACTGGGAGCCTCAATGTTCGCTACTGTGTACGCGTAGAGATGTATCTCGATGGGATCGACGAGAAAGAGAGAGAGAGAGAGGGGGGACGGTAGTCGGATAAAACTAGAGTAACGAGTTGAAAACAGCTATGTGTATTGATGGTTACGTCGAATGCAGCGTGTTTAGATAATCGATCCGTGGCTGGAAAGATCTTTCCGGCTAACTATTCATTAACCATTTTCGCGTTGTTGCTTTGTTCTTTTTTTATTCCTGCCGCTCGAGCGGCTCAGTCAGAGACTACACACAATTTACCGTGTGCTTACATCACGGTAAATAGGGAACCAGTTGATTTAACGATGCCTTTATAAAAATAAAATGTGCTGAAAGTAAATAAAAGTGTTCGTTGATTGACTACTTTATCCCAATGTATCGACAACAAGCCGGGCCTCGAAAAGAGGTATTTCAATTTCAAATGGCTAACTTGCCGGAAATCTGTTTTTTCTTTTTTATTCGCGTATCACCCGAAACGTAATTTAATTTTTATTTGAAACGGCCCGGTGGATAACGCTTTAGTTTGCAATGCCTCAAGCGTAAAGAATGTCGTATCAAGTCGACATTTTCATTGTTGACGAACAAATCAATCGTTTCATCGGTCGTAAAATTCTGAATAAAATTTGCCAAGCCGAATGCACGAAAAAAAGTTTCGATCTGTTGGTGGCTGCGGGTTTTACGATTGGTCCACTCGCTCCCACTCTAGTAGGAAAGCCTCTCTCCGCGTCCATATATTCCTTTAACGTGCGATATTCTGATGCTGGTATCCGCGTAACGGGGATTCGCTCGCCGCAAGGCCGATAGACGATAAGAATGCTAATTTCGGCACGGATTTCGGATTATTCGGTTTTCGTGCTGATTTCTTTATGTGCGAATTTTAAATTTCGAATACGACCTTAAATCGCGCGATATCGTTTCCAAGTACTTCACCGATCTTTTATAGTCGAGGTCGGAGATAAAAGATCACCGTGCAAAGAACTCTTGCAAACGCGCGAAACTCTAAGAGACCGACGAAACAATTATGATAACATTTTTCAAATGTCTTTTTTAATGTAACGTTATATTAAGGATCGTCTCGCGGATTGGAAGTGTTCTCCGCTGTGGCTTGTTAGTATTATTTGTTATACACTATTGAAGTATTGAAGTATCAGGTCTTTGGTATCAGGCTGCCTTGCGCGGCATTCATCGTCAGCATCGGAATTTCGCTTTCTAAATCTTCAAAACTGATTTTTTGATTTTTTTTTATTTTCCGGTAATAAAAAAGAATAGTGTGATGAAAACGGGCTTTATTTTTCTACTGTAGAAAACTTCACAAAAGCGGGAGCTCACTCATAAAATTAGCTTTTATTAAAGCTTTATATAGTTACCTTTGAAAATAAAAAATGTGTTGTTTTTTCCTTTTCCCTTAAACGATGTATGACCATTCCAAGAAGTATACGGTTGATATGTATAGACATCCCAAGAACGATATGGTCTGAAGGCAAATGGTTTTAGAATTTTTAACGCGTTGTTCTTGAAACTATGCCTTTAAAATCGACTTCGATTCGATTGACTTCAAATTTCAACTCTAGCTTCTTAGATAGACTTTCTGGCGGAGTACATACGATTTTTACAGTCGACTAACAATTACGGCTGTCACGAACACATTCAGGCAGTTTTCTCAGTAAAAATGCGACGTCTTTGCAAAATAGTGACAATTTTTAAAATCAATATTGTGTTATACTTAGGTGTATTTCGCTTGCAAAACTCATGTGAATTACTTATTATTAAAATTATTTTTAATATTTTATTAATATTAATAAAAATATTTTCTCTGTCTAGGACTCAAGGTGCACATGTGCATCTGCCACGAGTCCGCCAGTGGAGGGCCTCAGAAAAGGCATTCTGTTTTTACCGGTCACAGGGACGCTGTTTGGTATTTTATGTGAAATAAAATAATCGATTCAATTTCCTCTATAAACCCTCTAAACCTGATTTTTATTGCTTCATTAGTATGTGCAACAAAAAAAATCCGTACAAGTCTCGTTTTCCGACCATCCAAAGGTACATAAGGCCTTAAAACGAGAGCTATAATGGTACTTTGAAAAGAGCACAGTATTCGCTTGCAGGACTAAACACATACTATTTACATACTTGTAATACACGTGGGATGTACACCAACGTTCTTCCTTCACAGAGTATTCAGCTTACCTGAAAGTAAAGAAAAACGAGGTTAATTATCTCATAGAATAATGTGGAAGGCGTTAAAGTGATTAAATCGGGAAAGTCAATAGAAGGTTTAATGATCCCGTCGTTATGAATAAACAGGGCAAAGTGTAAGGAGAGTTTTCGAGAATACAATCGACAGCACCATACTCTAAAACGGAATAACAAGGACAACAATTATGTTTCCGACGATAAGGTGGCGTTAAGGAAAGAGTCTTTCTCTCTCTATCTCTCGCTCTCTCTCTCTTCTCTATCTGTCTCAAGCGAATAAATAAATACGAGGAAAGAGAGGAAAGAAAAAAAAAACAGCGGGATAGAAGATCGAAGCAGTGTGATGAAGCGAGTGCGTGAAGATCAAGGCGCAGACCAGACGAAATTTGTGTGTTCGAGATTTTGTCATGTAACCAAGAGAACGAGAGAGAGTGAGTGAGGACGAGAGGAGGAAAGTGAATGAGGAAGAAGATAGAGAGATGAAGATGGAAGCGTCGATCGTTGTAGGAAGAACGGCAAGAGGAGGAGGACTATTCCGCGACGCCGCCATCCGAACACCCCCCGTCGGGCATTATTACACATTTAACTAATTTCCCTGTCTCATAAAGTAGAGAAGAAGAGGGGTGGACGATCGCACGAGCTCCGGCAGAGCTGTATAGTCCTCTGACACTCGTGAACATCGCGCACACGTTCCGCAGACACCGTATTCACCCTTCTTCTCCCATCCTCGTATTCTCGCCGTACGTTCTTTCACCGCGACGTCTCCTCTGCGTCGTTGTGAACTCTTGGACCGGCACTCCGCCGGTTGCATCTCTCAATATACCGAGAGCTGCTGACCTCCGACCTAAAAAGCCGCAAAGAGAAGCGAAGCGTAAAAAGAGAAGGTGAGAAAAACGAAGACAGAGTGCTTTCTGTATCACCTTTCGTAAAAGGAGTTCTCGAAACCCAAACGCTGTTTGTTCCATCGTTGCACGAATTACGACGCTCTCGGCGCACACCGCGGGCGCATCACGAAATTATGCTACCCGAGTCGAAATTGAGACCCTCCTTTAAACCTCCTTTCGATCCCAATTTGTCATTCAATGGAGGTTCAAGAGGTTCAAATGGAAATCTCAAAAACATGTATATCAGAACCTACTGAACCTCCAAAAGTGGCAGAAATTGGACTTTTTCACTCAAAGGAGGTTTAGTAGGTTCATCTGAACCTCCTTTAAACCCTAGTGAGCCTGATTTAATGCTTACGCGAACCTACAGACCCTCTTGTAAACCTCTTTTCGCCCTACTAACTCTCCTTTGACTCCTTTCACCGGTGGCTCGCAGAGCCTCCTGCCCTCCTTTAAACCTCTTCTGACCCTACTAACCCTCCTTCACGCAAGCCGAGCCCGTAGGTCTAAAGGAGGCTCAGGAGGTTGAATAGAAGGTTCAGTAGGGCTAAAGGAGGGTCGCCAACGGTGCAAATTTCTCCATATAGGTTCAAGGGGAGTCAAAGGAGGGCGGCGGTCCGTGCGTTACAAAGGAAATAGGTTCTCGAGCATTCAAACGAGGGTCTAAATTTCGACTCGGGTAATCTCCAGTCCTTCATGCAGGAGTTGCCGCACATTGAACGAACGACAAACTCTTCCATATCTCTGCGACATCTTGTACCAATCGTTTCTTTGTCTCCAACTCCTCCCACAATTGGCGTGGAAAGAGGGAGGAAAAAGTTTACAGAGAATCCTAAACTCAGGTACGCGATAAGGGGGCGGCTAATGATGATTGCTTCGGGGGAAACGAAAGCACGCAGGCTCATCGCGGGCACTCTCGTAGATTCTAGATACCGATGTCTCTTCCGCCCGTAACGGCCCCACAGCGTCCTCGTTCGTATACGAAATAAACGCGACTGACGCCAGTGTGAAGTCGTCGTGGGCGTGTATTCGTGCGAATGAGCTAACAAGCTTGCCGAGAGAGCGTCCAACCCGAGAGGGAATTCGCAATTTTAAAGGATTTCTCGTTCTCTTCGCTCGTTCTCATTATTATATGTGTATAAAAGATACCACAATGGCTAGTTACCACGCAAACTTGCCGAGATCTCGTTTCTCCTCGAAGGAAGAGAGAAGGAAGAGAGTATAGGGTCACTCGCAGACCCCGCGAAGATTCCTCTCTCTCTATCTCTCTCTCCCTCTCTATCGCTTCGAGTTTTACTCGAATCTCCACCTCCAGCGCGAGAGCGCAAAACATCGAAAAAGTTTAAGCATCTCGTTGGCGGCTTTTCGACGATGATCAACGCGCATCAAAGCGTAAACATCAGGGTCGCAACGATCTTTTCGACAACTATGCCTCCAACCGTTCTCTCACTTTTTGTTCCGGTACATAACGTCTTTTTCCGCTTGTACAGCACGTGAGATGATATTTAGACAGCGGCCGAAGCTCCAGGCGCCGCCCGTTCCAAAAGTTACGAGAGTGACCACGACTGGGCCAGTAAGTCACCCAATCGTACATATATA
This sequence comes from Ophion costatus, assembly GCA_951751655.1. Lineage (NCBI taxonomy): Eukaryota > Metazoa > Arthropoda > Insecta > Hymenoptera > Ichneumonidae > Ophion > Ophion costatus. Next base: position 3,601,842 of record OX632365.1, on the reverse strand, counting down.
CGCGACAGAGAAACGCGCAACTACTGTTACACGAAGGTGAAGTCTAATTCGATACCAAGAACGCATTTCGTTTTAACAACCCTAGTGAATAGAGAAGTGGCTGTCAGATAGTAAAGGTTGATTGTCGGTGTTTGATGCTTACGGACGTCTCGCGGCCACTTTTGGACACAGAGAGAAGCCCTATCCTTCGTTTGCTGTGTGTGCATCATTAACGTTTCTTCGGGCACCCCTTCGGCGCGGTAATTCAAGAGGAATAATTACGGGGGAAGAGAAAAATACCTCTGCTGGTGCTCGAGATGGAAAAAAAAACAGCGGAGGGGAAGGGTTGGGGTGCCCGCAGTAGTTGTAACTGCAGTTACGTAGCCAGAGACCCGAAGGGGAGAGAGGGAGAGAGAGAGAGAGAGAGAGAGAGAGAGAAACACACACATATACATGTATATACAAGAATGGTGTATAACATTTGCCAGCATGTCATTGCGCCGTATGGCACCCGAGGGTGCGACAACGCAGAACTCGCAAGAAGCGCCTTGGCGATCTGCCCTCCACTTCTACCGCCTCCCCTTTTGCGTTCGCTCTTTCTCATCTCTCTTTCCCTTTTCGTTGATCGTCGAAACACTTCCGTCTTTCTTTCCGCGCTTATCCGCTAGGCAGAGCAACGTGTGTCTAAAAAACTGATAATAGTGCTATAACGTCAATCGCGTACTGCAATGCATGCAATTGAATCTACAACTGTCATATTGCGGAAGGAACCTTACTCATCCGCTACACACGAGTACGACTAGGCATTCGAGCCTCGAAACCACGTGCAATCGTGGATCATAAGGGTTGACATTAGCACGGAATTGTAATCGTCTCGGTTGATCCCCAATCGTCGAAACTCAAGAAGTCTTTACGAAAGATTTGCAAAGAACACGGAACAAAAGATTGTTCAAAAATGCCGCACATGAAGGATGGCGCGTTGATATAATACAACGACGTTTCGATGATTCATTTAATCTCGTGTACACCTTGACTTCGAGATAAATTCGTGCGAGCTATGAGAAACGTTAATGTGGATCCGGCTCGCCTTTGGCTCTTCGGGCTCCCCGTGAGCTTGAATTTTCTTCGCTGCAGCGAGAGTCACTCCGACGTTATGTACCGCAGTGCCCCGCACTGTATATATGCAAAAGCGGTAGCACACGACGACACGACGGATGCAAACTTGGGCAGCAGCAGCAGCAGCAGAACCGGCAGCGGCAGAGCTACCGTACTTACGTTGCAAAAGCCCTGGGTAGACAAATGAGCTGCGCGTTCTACATAGATCCTTTCGTGGAGATTGGATCGAGTTTCGTATGGCGTCGTGAGAGAAAAGAGTGGTATGAGAGCTGTCGTGCAATGTAGAGGCCCATGCAGCAACAGAGTATACTTATTCTCTGGCTCGTTCACTCACTCATGTCCCTTTCTACATTCGTCGTACACGTTCATGGGAATGAGGCAAGGACTCTTTGCAGCGCGCGTGAACGGATGAACCGGCATCGGCGCTCGGGGTCTTCTTCTATGCTCTTGGAAAATCAGCTACGTTCAACGCTTCGATGTACCAAATCAATAATTTGTAACTGTGAATATGTTTCAACGCCGTTCGGGGAACAAATCCTCCTCTCCGTGCGATTTGGCATCGCCGTATCATTGGAAGCACACTAACGACGAATCGATACGAGTTTCGAAACGCCGGTGTTATGCCATAAATGCTTGCGATTTGAGCCTTGGTAGTATACAGATGTGTGTACGCGTATAGTAGATAGATGGCGCATGAAGAGGTAAGATTGGAAAATTTGCACGAAGGCCATCTCAGTTCTGTGTGTAGCGAAGCGATTACCTCGTGTAACTCGAAACTCGATGAACTCGGAGCTCTCTTCTGGCAGCGAGTCCTTCTATCTTTCTGTCCCCCTCTCCTCTCTTGCTCATTCTGTGCACTGCCTAGCATGAGCATCCCGTTATGTTATCCCGTCTCTTCCATGTCTCCTTCTCTCCTTTCCTCTCCCTCTCTCTCTCCCTCTCGATCCCTCCATTTCTCTTACGTATGCATGAAAGAAGGGAACAAGGATAAAAGATACGAAAAGCAGGAAGAGAAGAAGGCGCAACGGCGGAATTACGTCAATGCTAGAAATCCAAGCGAACCCACCGACATCTATCTCATACTATATGCATATAAGAGCGAGCATGGAGGCATGATCAAAGTGAACTTGGCGAACAGAGCTAGCTCGAAGTTACCGTTCATTGTGGCGATGTACTGCGGGTTATTTGGCCGCCCGCAAAATGCGAATGAAATAGTGAGAAATGGCGGGAAATGGGCGGTGCCGGAAAAATCGGCGGATCCCAGTTGCACAATAGTCGCAGGAGCATACGGAGCTCAAAAATGTCTCTCGCTTGGCTTGTTCTCGTGCCTGTTTTTTTTTTCGTAGACACGGGGAATATGGAGCACGGGAAAAATCTCCAAGCTGTGTGGTTGCCGTAGTGCCATTCGCTAAAGCAAGCTGGGGGAGCGATACAGAGAGAGAGAGAGAGAGATGGAATGCGACGAGTAGAGGAGGACCTTGGTGATGCGGATGCAAGAATAAGAGGGCACCGAGGAAAACGAAATAGAACGGAATGAGGAAGAGGGTGTATATAGTCGGGTGAAAGATAGCGATGACACCGAAGAGGGAGATAGAGAAAGTTTACTCCATGTGGTGAACGACGCGAAAGAGCGTGGAGGAATAAAAGACGTTCGTGAGAATGAGCGAGCGAGAAAACCCACGGAAGTGGAAGAGCCTCGTGAAGGTTCAGATGTGCTAGTGCACAAAGAGTGCTGGAGAACATTGTACAATGGATGTATACGAATGTGCGGAATATCTTAAAGATTGCAAAAAATGTGGAGTCATATGGACCCGTAAAAATTAATCTATAAAATAATACTCAAAGCTTACACGAATGAAATTAAAACAGTGCTGTCGTTGGGAAGTTTGAAAAATATTATTCGTTTTTAACTTTATTTCATTATTCTACAAACCATTCTGAATACGTATGTTACAACCGTTGAATGATAATCACAAAATTAGCTGAGTAATAGAAATTATGCGGAGTAAGTTTAAACGTATTTTTCTCGACACTATGCTTATCGAATTGGCAACCACGATATCTCGATAACCAATTGGCCGATTGAGCTCAAATTTGGCGTACACCCCCAGTAGACTGTTTTTCAACGATACTAACAGAATTGGATCGATTTTCAAAGTATCACTCGTGCAATGGTCAGAAATAAAAGGAAAAATTGATAATCAAAGTTTAGCATGTCACCAATTTGAATTTTTTTTTGCTGCATTTGATACCGCACATCACAATATCCATACAGATTAAAAATATGTTTGGTTTTTTCGGATTTAACAATGTCGACAACACTAGTTGCCAATTGGGGGCGTTTTTCGTGCACCGTTATAAACATATTTACAGAAGGACATGATACAATCATTTTTTTATTTGTACATCTTCTTGAAGGATCAATAGACGTGTGTATTTATTTTCTTAATTATTCTTTTAGTTATTTCATCCTGAAAATCACTTCCAAAATAGCACTCTCGACAACAATACTGCGCCTTTCATTGTTTCAAAAGAAGAGGAGTTCGAAATCTCAACGAAGGACAGAAGTACGATCTAAACTTTAAACGCGTTTTCCTCGAACATTTTCCAAGGCGGCCTGCCCATAATTTGAATAGTTGAAAAAAAATGTTAATACTGTTTCTTTTGCGATTCTTTTGAAATAGCTTCTCCATAATCGATAGAGCCGTTTTGTTCATTTTTTACATTTAAAACGTTTATTATGAACATTTAAAGCACGACATTGGGCATGGATAAAAGTTTTTAGTTCATGTAATACGTTCTTTTGCGTGCAAATTAAAAAAAAACGCTCCCCAGATGATAAAATGATAAGAATGTTGTTGGATTTTTCAGATGCACCAACCCATGAGTCAGTTGTCGTGCTGACGATGAAAACGAGTATGATCGACGTGCATAAACACGATAAGCCTATTGTTAAACAAATAAACAAAATCATGTAGTTAATCTATCAATAAACAATAAATGATTATATACGATAAATATTTCGGCAGATTTGTTGAATTTACCCTCAGAAAAAATTCCCAGGCCGACGTGCTTCCAGGCATGGGGTATACGTAATCCAGTATCTTTCACACATCCGAAATAATATCAACCGTAACGGGTAACCACCACAATATAAAGCTGCAAGATGATCCGAGTGCATAAAAAGCAAGACGAATATGTAGATACAAAATGAACAATAATCATTTCGGATTTCACCGTACGAAGAGCACAATCAACACGACAATGTCAATACTAGCTTGAGTATATCGCGCATGTAGATGTTGAATTTCCAACGGAAAGAAAATAAAAAGAACAGTACTTCGTGGATGTGAGAACGCGCACTCCCTCTATAGCTGCGATTGAAGAGGGAACGTAAGAGGGTAGAAACAAATACACTGTTTGTTTCGTGGAGACACGCTGGATGACGCCGTAGCGGGGGAGGCCAAGGAGGAAGACAATTTCAGTGGTCTGTTCTCTTAACTGCTCGGCAAAGCTACCGGAGCAAAGCCATCAGCAACAGTAGCAAAGTCGGCGCAATGTACGGGAGGAAAAAAGAGTCATCGTACGGATAGCCAAAGAAGAAGCTGGCCAGGAGCATCGGGAGAGGAGAGGCTGCTCGAGTTCCTGGCTTGAATGCAAATGAGACAAGCCGCGACCAGTTAAGAATCGGTGCCACCAGAGAAGTCGCCCTGTGAGATCCATCCTCTTCGCTTGCGCGCGGACTCTTTCCTCTCCGCTCGTCGACTAGTCAGGACATATATATATATATATATATACACATAAATATAGATCTATTTGTGTTACGAAGGAAGACAGTCGTTCCGTACACTGGCGAGCTACTTTTCTTCAGCATTCGTGCAGGCCCCCGCAAGCACTACCGGGTATCGAGATATTTTTACGAAAACCGAGAGAACGGATAGTAAACGGGGATTCATGGACATCCTTAGAATCTAACGAGAGAAGAAGAAAAGCCGATCGTTGAAGGGCCCGATATGCCGACCGCGCGGGAACAGCACGGAGAACAATGTCAAATTCCTCGCAAAATGTTTTCTTTATCCTCATCCTACTTTGCGCGCCCGACATTGCCTCCCGTATCTATACTTTTTCCATGTCCCTTAACGTTCTTCGCGTTCTCGCCCCTCCGAGCGTGCCCACCGGTGCTGGATCTCGCCGGTAGCCACAATACGATCTCCACGTCGGCTCCATTGGATTTTCTATTATATCCAGGAGTGCTCAAGCGCTCGAAAGGACGAAACCGGAAATACTGCGTGGAGAGGAGACGCGCCGCGGTTCTCAGAAATTCCAGACCGATTCGCCGCGGTTCGCGTGCTCCATGGCCGCGAAGCACGAGACCGCGTCTCCCGCGGGTAATTGACTCCCGATAACAATGAGATTAGAATTGCGCAAATGGTGAGTTTTCGACTTTGCGGCGATTCGCGCGCGAACGACGACGACGACGGTTATTCGGTGCTTCCAACAACAATAACGCGGCGCTTTCGGTTGTTTTGCGTGAACGGAAAAAGGCGTGCGAAGCAAGCGATTCGTCATTCGCCAAAAAAAAAAAAAAAAAAAAAAATAAAACGTGAGCATTAAATCCGCTTCGTGGTTAAATATAATCGATAAGTATAATGGCGAATGGAAAACTTTGGATACCATGGTAAACGGATTGTGGAAGATCCAGGAAGTGCCGCCAGACACGGTCGTGAGAATGAGAAAAAGAGATGGAGATTTCGCGCCACGAAAATAGCGTGTGTATGTATCTATGCAGGAAAATACCCCCCTCGTGCAGAGTTTGCGTTCTCTCACCTTTTTTCCCCTCCGTGGTTTCTCCATACACCCGCATGTATACACCTCGCCGGGAACTTTATAGCTCATGAATGAAACATGGGCTTACTCACGACGACGACGAAGACGACCTGGACGCGAGCCAGCACACGCGTTCCCGTGCGCTTCGAGTAGTAACCCACAGTTGTGCTACTATATGCACTGGGGGAGTTTGTTGGGGTAAAAAAAAAGCGTTGCGCGGATAGTGAAGTTGGACGGAAAAAAGATTGACTCTCGGCATTTGAGCATAGGACGTTACGGTGGCGCTGCAACCTTACGTCATGTGTGTGCCGGTGCCTGCACTCGTCGTCGAGTCATACAATGGGGTGTTACGACATAGCGCCTATATACGTACAAATACCTTCTCGTTCGTTGGGTATACCGGGTGATTGATAATTCAACCTATTCCTTGGAAGGGTTATACCAGAGGTCGCGTCCAACAAATTATCCCCTGTCAACTAACGGTCCAATATCAATGGTTTCAAGGTTTTTCATAAATTTTCAGACTTGCTGCCGAAATAAATAATTGTAAAGAAAACTACTCGACTTTAGGCACTCGATTGATACTTTTCTGAAAGCTGATGAATAAATGATCACTGAGAAAAAAAATGCACGCCGGAAATTCGTAATCTCCGAAATAAAAGATCTCAAGTGGCCAAATTTATCGTATTTTGTGTATTTTTTTTTTAATTCGACGATGTTACGGACCTACGCAAAAGTTGATAACATTTGTAATTTTTTAGACAACTCGCGAACTAAGGAAATTATTTCCCTACTTTGTATGACATGTGCCATACATTTTTTGTCGGGTGATTCTCATCGATTTTTGAAAAATGTACCAAAAATGACCATTGTTGCCACTTAAGATTTTTCGTCTCTGCAATTATTGGAACATTGGACATACATTTATTAAATTCGTGTATCCGCTTTCGGAAAAGTATGAACCAAGTGCCCAGAGCAGAGTACTTTTGTTTCCAATCGTTTGTTTTTGGGTACAAGGCGGAAAATTTATAAAAAATCTCAAAACCACCATAAGTAGAAAATCACTCATTTTCGAGCCCCAGCAGTTGCAAATGCCTTCTAGAATAATCCCTTATACCGATCACCCTACATACGTGTATATACATATGGTTGCGATGAATTGTACAACCCCAAAATCCCTCACAGCGTGATATCTCGGTTCTATCTATGCTCACATTTGCAACGTATAACGCACCGCGATATAAAATAAAATAATATCATATACTGTGCAAACGGACGGTTTAAAAACGTATAATGTAAGTATCTCGACCGGAGATCCGAGGTGATAATAATAATTTTTTTAAGATTCGTTTTTCGTTCTTTTTTTATACTCCCCGCTCGCCGGTGCATTCATTTCCCGTCTGTCTCTCTTTCTCCCCCCCTCTCTCTCTCTCTCTCTCTTTCTTTCCCTCGCATCTCGTCTCGTTATTCATACGCACCCGTGGAATCGCGTCGTAATCGTTAATAAGACGAAAGAGATTCAGTGTGCGACAGACGGTGGTTGGAATACGTAGAAATCGTATGAGAGTTCGCGACCGCACTCGGCGAGGAGACCCGAAGCATGCGTCGTTTTGCACTCTATACTCGGGCACCCCCTGCCCGCAAAACCGAGAAAGAGAATCCCGACAACGAGTGTCGTAAATATGAGGCGAGGAAGCCAAAGGAGCAGCGAGCCCTCTCGGGTATTTAACCGGTTAATGGCGGGGTCAAACGGCAATAACGTAGCCGAATAATCGTAAAAAAGAAGGTTGCCGTGGTAGCTCTCCGAAATTCGGAGCTCGGAATATCATTTGTACGTATTTTCCGCGAACGATTCGATCTCTTGGCGTTCGATCGACGATTCAATCGGCAAAACTCAATTGTTCTTCAACTCGCGGCAATATTATTTCGTTGGGGCATAGCCTATTAAAGTTATTCATAATGGTCGGCAGGAACCGTTAATTCAAGAGTCTGCATTTCGGGAATTTCGAAAATACGATTTTTTTCATTGTATTACACTTTGGGGCTTTCGTTTTAATTTGCAACCATGATTTTGTAAACTTTTAAAAAATTGACTGAGTTATGACGATTTTTGTGAAGGGCCAGATCGCCCACGGCGCTACGGCGAATCGCCCCGCTGCGATTCACCCCTTTTTTTCACGTTTTTCTCGGAAATATATTTTGTAAAATGGTGTACGTCGTGTCTCGCAATTTATTCGTTCGATTCATTTCAAATTCGGGTTTTTTTTGTCGGGTATCCAACTTTTATTCTACAGCTTGCCATATTCGTAATTTATATAATTCCGAAACGTAGCCGCCGATATGAAAGTTTTATTATTATGTTAAAAGTACATTGCTTTTTTTTTCGTTTCACATCACCCTCGATGCCAGAAATGCTTAAACCGAATGGTCATGCACCAACGGGGCGCCACTCTATATAAATAATATTATCTCCAATGTTTATCAATATTTTTCAACTTAAATAAAATTCGAACTTGACAAGACTATGTGTTAATTGTGTGTAAAATCTCGATGTCGTCATCCCAATACTCTCATCACAGAGAAATATAATAAAAATCGACCCATTTTTTGGACTCCGAGCTTATTGTCGTTGAGAAATTTCAAAAAGTAGTTTTTTTTTAAATTTAATTTCACCATTTTCCCGAACGTTCTTGTTAAAACCGTGTAATAATACTTATAAAATGTGCAGCATTTATAGCAACTGCACATTTTATAACTATGTAAATAAGTAAGTGTGCAGCATATGCAGCAGAAGTGCAGCAAGTGTCAACGCCTTTTTCTCGAATCTGTTTTTCAAATCTTCAACGACGATATCGCGATAGCCACTTGGCCGATCGAGCTCAGATTTGTCGTACACCTTCGCTAGACTGTTTTTCAACGTTAATATCAGAATTGAGTCGAAATACTTATTTTCCCTCATTTATCTCGTAAAACTATCCAAAAAAAAATAGGAAACATTGATAATCATAGTTGTGCATGCCGCCATTTTGTAATTTTTTGCTAAACCTGGCACCATACAGCACGAAACTCATACAGATTACAAATATGTTTGGTTTTTTTTCTCCAGATTCATACAACGGCAACAGCACTGTTAGCCAATTGGAGGCGTTCTCCGCGCACCGTTGTAAAAAAAAAGTCCAAAAGTACACAATAATCAACTTTTTCCAAACACTAAACGATTGATAACCACGGGTGAAAAAAATTCAGAAATAAACCTCAGTTTAAAGGTTATTCCGTTCTAAAAAACCCCTATATAACCGGGTTTTAGTCAACGTTACAGCCTCAAATGGTTATATCGATGTCATCTGTACGCGTGAAGGTTACGGATAATATAATTCATTTCTACCATGGCCTCGATCTTTGAGTCCTTCAATCGACGGTCGCCCAACGCGCCCGTCCTGCTACACTATTCCTCGTACCTTACAAGCGATATATAATAGGTATATACGTGCTGAATTATGTGGTTGCGGCTACCATAATTGCCGATTCAATAAGCCTACGGTACCGGTGTAATATCTGTACTGTGAAACTCTATGATTACGAAACGAACAGACGAACGGTAGAGGTTGAAGGAGAGAAAGAGAGAAACACAAATAGGGAAGTTCCGAAGCCATTTGCACGTCGCCATTCTTTCCTCCGATCTTTGCTCACCCCTCACACCTATTATACTCGTCATAGTCAATTTAACGATTGGATGGTCGGAATCCTCAAAGAAAAGCATCGAGTGAAGACATTCCCCGTTTACAATCGAACGTCAGTAGCATGGCATGTTTGCGTATCGGGGAGTGAGATCGAAAGTGAAATAGGGAACGTTCGAAGAGACGGCCGCGCGTACGACAGAAAGTATACGGATACGAATGGAAAGCGCAAGGTTAACGTACATGGGTGAGCGTGGTGCAGTGTTTGCTGCTGGTGAACGGCCTTTGTCGCGTGGGCAAAATTAGTGCAGCTAATCAAGCGACGAATTGAGGGTTATTCGTGACGAAAAGTGTGGAGGTCAGTCGAGGCACGTTGCTCGTTCGTTTTGACGTTCGTCGCGCTTAGCCTATGTGATACGAACTGGGAGGAGCGTGCAGTTCGTAGCGCACGCGGATGAGAAGCAAACGAGTATAGGTGGACGAAGCAGGGAGTGAAAGGCAGAAGAGAAACGAGAGGGGGGGCTGGAGGGTAGCTCTATAATCATAATTTAGCCGTGATTACATTTATGACCCACTTTGCCCTCGTAAATTGTCCACGAGTAAAGAGAGGGAGGAAGGAAGAGAAAGAGGGGAGAAGAGGGAAAAGGGCGGAGAGTTGGGCTCCACCGCTTGTTGTTATTACACACGTGTATCTCAGCTACGAGGAGAACGATGAGAGCGATCCTTCCTCACCTACCTTTTCTTCTTCTTCTATACGCATCGTTATTAAGAGGCTGATTGGTAAACGCAGCGGCAAGCATGCGGCCAAGATCCGAGGCCTAAGTTCACCGGCGATGAGTGCTACGAGAATAACGACACGATGCATTTTCGCCCCCTCAGTTCTTACTCCCCTGAGCATACGGAACATTGCGATTACGAGCTTGATAGAAAGAGAGCGAGATACGTCCATCTTTCTCATTGCTGCCGATACCGATTACGTGCGATCAATGCTCTCAGGTTGAGCTCCCGCAGCGCCGAGATCTTTGCCGTTCCAGCTGTCAACGCGAAAATAATAATGGCACAAAGTGAACGGCGAAAAAAAAACATACGAGTGTCCGAACGTTTCGTTTCGCTGGAGGGTCTCGTTATTCGCAACACATCGATACATCCTCATTCAAATGGGACGAGCTAGGTGTTGCTTAAACCCGTTATACGTCGAGGACGGCTTCCTCTTCTCTTTCGGTCGAAGAAGAGACAAGAAGTGTCACGCGGAGCGGAGATAACGTTTTCTTCTCATGCCGGAAGTGCTCTCTAGCGCCCATCGACACTCCTCGAAAAGATAAAGTGAAAAATAAAGGGAAGGAGTGCTCCCTTTTTCCAGCAAGCACAGCTACCCGAGAGCCGAGAAGCTAAAGAGAGTAAAGAGTCAGCAGGGAGGAACACGGACGCATTCCTGCAGGCACCGATGATTCGAAGTCCCCATTGGCTGTGCGCCCGGAGAAGCGTCACACCGGTTGGCCACCTTAATAATACGGTACGAACTCTCCTCTCACGGGAGGAGTGGAGTGCTCAACAGGCAAAAGAAGGGCTACCAGACCCCCATCGTGTGCTCTCTCTCTCTCTCTCTCTCGCTCTCTCTTCGGTACGTTATCCTTCGTTACATTTCCGTAGAGAGAGAGAGAGAGAGACGAGAGGCCCGTGCGAGCTCGCATGTATCTGCTCACCGGACGTTCGTAGCTGTTACGTAAATGGATACAATATGTTACGTACCTTCATTACGTCGGAATGTAAGTCATGCCGCGTATGACCCAAACACGAATTTCTTATTTTCTCCCGAATTTCTTCTCTCAAGCGTCAATCATTTTGTAACGAATCATTATCCAATGCATACGAGAGGCATGCGCGCAAACGAGCTACCGTAAAGATCAATTATTTTCGTATGTCTAGCCTCGAGAGGACATCTCAATCGCACGAGAAAATAAAGCAACGAAGAGTAATACGAAGAAGGAGGCGAGAAGCGACAAAGAGAAAAGAACGATGGTTAACGAAGGTGGGCCGGAAAGAGGTAGGCGGTTAGTCGTGAACCAGTCGAAGAAGAAAGAAATAAAAATCTTATGAGGTTGATAATACGTTTGGAAACAATTACGCCCGGTTCACCCCTCTCTCTCTATACGTCGATGAAGAAGGCCCCTCTGTCAGAAATACACGAAAGCTCGTATATCGCAGGACATTCAAACCCTCCTTCTCAAAGGCCCGAGCAACGAACTAAACCTACAAACGAATACCGAAGCGACGACAGATTCATAGCCTGTTTTCACAACGGTGTCTACGGAGAACAGATGCTTATTTTTTTCATCGATCCAACCGCAAAACTCTTATTTCCCTGCTCCTTCGGATTCATTCTCTTTCTTGATTCGTACGTATGTATTCGGTGGCGAGAGGAACCCTCGGAAGATTGTACGGCCGAGATTGCGAGCACCCGAGAGAAGCACCGCAAGCTTGGATGTCTGGCTTGTACGTGACGAACAACTTCTTTGTAAAGTCGAATGAGAAGAGTTATCGGGAGGGTGCGCGGCAACATTTTTATATTTATATATGTGTCCAGACACGAACACACCTATATTGTGCTGCCTGTCGTGTTGGTTAGAATTCTTCCAGAGTACCGAGGTCCCATTTTGTCCGAATACAATATATACGTGCGCTTTAGCCTTACTGTACATATTGTATTACGTGTTAGTATCCATGAGGCGGAATGGCGAGCCCTGGCGAATCACAATGATCGACAGCAGCTTGCGGAAATTTGTTTTCAATGCTTTAATACAAGCAATTTGTAACATGTTTCATACTCGGTGGCGCGGACGAGTAGAAAAGTGGATAGTTGTCAGTGGTTATCATCGGGATATAAGATTTCATAAGCAAAGTCCCAATGGGAAGTCGACAAAAAATATAGCTGAAGTTGCCCGTGCATATTGCGGAGCTTGCAGTCGTATTGCCTGCCGCGTTGTTGCATCTGAAGACGGCTGCGTGGACGCGGTCGGGCGACAAGAAGCTTCGGCGAAAATTGCCCGGGACGAATGCTATTACTATCATCGTTATTATCATTATTATAATGGCTGGCATATAGCAGAATATGTTCTCGTGAGCGGTCGGACCATCTTCCCTCTCCCTCTCTCTCTCGCTCTCTCTCTTTCTCTACCTCACTCTCGCACTTTCTTACTCAATCTCTTCCTCGTCTCGCTTGCCTTCTGCAGCCGCACTTTGTACCGCGAGGGTTCGTTGGTAGATACGCGTGTTTCTCGCATCCTCTCTCTCTCTGTCTCTCTTCCCGGGATCCACAGCACTAAAGGTATGTGTATGGTTCATACTGCGAAGGCCGGGCCGGGCTCGGGCCGTCCAATAAAATCGGACGGCCGACAATTTTCGGTTACGCGTGATCTCATTAACCTGGCCGTCCGGCCGCCACTCCTCCTCCACCTCCGTCCTCTTCTCCTTCTTATTCTCCTTATCGTCTTCCTTTTTTTGCCTCGTCTTCTCTGCTTCCTCCGAGTTGGCCTCAGTTGCGGCAAACCTTCGGGCATCTTCCCCCCCCCCCCCCTCTGCTCTCCTCCTCCTATTTCGTGAGTTTTTCGTTCACTGCAAGGGTCCTCCTCCGCCCTCCGATATTCGCCTCTCCTGGTCACCTCGCGTAGAAGATATACAAAAGTAGCGCACCAGAGGGAAACAACGCAAACGCGCTCTGAAGATATTTAGAGCTGGTGACGAATCAATGGGTTATCTGGTTGTTTGGGTTTGCGATGAATTATGGCGGACGGTACTCATATACAGCTATACGCAATTATCATGTTGTCGGAGGAGAAAAAACTGCATGGTTGAAACTTTTGTTTTTCAGTTCACGCAAGTCGTCGGTGAATATTGCAATCAAATATTCGTAGCATCGATACCTCAATGATGTATCCGCGTTCGCCAATTTTAACATGTATGTACACACGGACGGATACGCATGCATACAAGAGGACCCGTTTGCTCTGTACTCGACCAACCAATGCCAGGCGAGGTTCTTGACTCGTTGCACATCCCCTCGTGATTAGGGTGCTCGACGAGCATGAACCATGTGCCCGGCTACTCGGCAGCGGTGGGGACATAATAATTTGGCAAAAGCAACAAGACACGCTTCCTCTCGATCTCGTCATGCGGCCGCTCTTGGTGTGGTATGCGAAGCCTCATCGTCAAAATGGCGCCGAAGCAACGCACTCGACCGCATGACGGTGCAGTTATTAAAAAACGTACGCACACATACACACATACACACACACATTTTTTAATAAATTTTCGGAAGCATCCTGGAAAATCTTAAATAAGACACTACCTCGCACTGCCTCAATGCGTAGGATTCTTATGAGGTTGAAGTTCGCATCGTTGGAACGCAATGAAAATTAATATTTCTGAATTCCTTTAATTGATTTTGGCATATTTCGCCGTAATAAATCCCGCAATATTTTTTGAGATACTCGTTTAGCACTCTACTATATAAATGTATGAAAAAAGATCTTGTATAATAATAAAAATAAGGAAATTGAAATGTAAAAAAGAACTTTCGTTTCCTTCCAACGATTTAAATTCCAACACCATGGATTCTCACCCACCAAAATCCTCCTCGCTCTCTCTCTCTCTCTCTCTCTCTTTCCCTCTCTCTTGTTCTTCGCGCCCTAGCTTCCGCAAAATAACGTTCGGTGAAAAAATTTTTAGAAAAAACGGAAATCACCCACATCCCCAAATTATTCGTAAATTTGTGTTTTTTGTTATGCGTCCGTTTATTTGCTCATATGTTTGTTGGTATGCTCGTTAAGTGAAATTGTAATTAAATATAGAGCTTAATGTTCGATAGGATCAATCATGTCCCAAGGTCTAAGCGATGTTGTCGTCAAAGATTGATCGCAGTGGACTCGACAATTCGCGCCTTTTTACAAACACGCAAACGTACAGACGGACAACTTTCATTTCAGAGTACGATTTTTCGCTTGGTTTAGATAATATCAACAATCTGTAAGGGAATGCTCCAACAACTTCAAAATTAGACAAACTACCCAATAAAGTTCGATTACAAGGAGAGGCTATACACGGAATTTTGCAAAGAGTTAGGTCCTCAAAGTGCAAAGACTTGAAAAAAAAAGCGTGTAGATTACGAAATTCTCTCGGCCGTAAGTTTTAATACGAAGGAAGAAAAAAGCACTATCTGCAGCGTGTAGGGAGTAAAAAGAAAAGTAAAAGGGACGAAAAAGAAGGACGAGCTGCGTAAAGAAATTGGACGTACAAGTGTGAGGAGTTGGTCTCTCCCGTAATACAGTACGACGGTGTGTATGGAAAAGGGTGGATGATGGTAGAGGGCCTCGGCGGTTGCAGGCGGGCGGCGTTACTGGCAAACTTTGCGCAGGAGAGGATGCACGTCTCGCTCGATCCGGCAGCGTAAAGATGGTCGTGCGCGATAGTGTAGAGTTAATAACGGACGGCCGGATAGACGAGAAGGGAAAGAGAGGGCGAATGAGATGAGGGAAGAGCAACGTGCCCGTATGTCCGTATAGCTCGCCACAAGCAGAAGCAGAAAAGCAGCAAGAGAGGAGAGGAGAGGGAGAGCGAGAAAGAGAGATGAGATGCTGCGAGAGCGCGCGAGCTGCTGCGAACGACCGATCAAAACCGCACGGACATTTTGCGCTCTGCCGTAACAACCGAGTAGAGGACGCGCGTTCTTACAAGCATTACTACGCCTTTATCTTTGTTGGGCCGGATGATGGGGATACGAATATATACCCCTTTTTCTCTATACCGTCTACTGATTTTCTCCCTCGGTCCTCCCGCTCCTCCGACGCATCGTACCAACGAGAAAGAACCGCGTCGACAGGCATATCCTTCTTTCCCTCTGGCTCTCCACACGACACGAAACTAATTCAATCGCATATGCATCTTCCGCGAGCTCTCGTTTCCACAACGGGACGATGTACGGCTTCGCGAGACGAACTTCGACAAAGTATTGCACTCCGACAAGTGCTCTCGGACAATTATACATTACACGGCAAATCAAAGACCGGAACGACATGTGAAGTACGCGCCACTTGGAATGTACAACCTGTTCCAACAACACTCGCAGAATGGGTAAAAGGGCTAGAGACGGCGAGGAGGATAAAAAGAACACGGCTTGCGACTTTTGTTTCTTCGTGGTGGAGTCTACATTTGTGCAGCTATCCTGCTTAAGGCGGGATTCTACTTTGAAACCATGAAAAAAACGCTATTTTCGTGAATTTTTTCTGAGAATACTATTAAAGATATCGATATGGGGTTTAAACTGTTCAATAAATACACTCTTTAAGTACATAAAAAAAAATTTGTAAATGTATTTTATTCATTTTTTGTACACGTAAAATATGTTTAAAGCCAACGCCTCGAAAAGCAGGTACCGTTGCCGTGGTCGTGAAATCTTCCCGACGGATGGTCTGAAACAAAAAAATCAAATAGTTTCATGTTCAGTATGTCTTCAGGAACCGACCTAACTAGAATATTTTATATACGTGCAAAATTAACAAAATGGCGGCTAAAATACGAAAAAAAAAATGCGTTTTTTTGGGTCTTTTTTTGCAATAAAAAAATAGTTCTAATCAAAATTTTAAGTTGATTGTAGTTAGGTCGGTTGGTACACACATATAGAATATGTGTTCCAAATTTCATAAGGATCGGTTCAGTACTTTTTGAGTTATCACGACCACGGTACTTGAAAATGTCGTTTCGAGAAAAACGCGTTTAAAGTTTTGGTGAGTGATAAATCGTAGAAAAAATTATCTTACCCTCAATCAGCGATGCCTGGGCCATATAATATGCCTTCGACGTGTTCCAGGTGGGTGTTTTCATCCAATTTAGCCTTTTCAAAGTTTCAAAGTAGAATCCCGCCTTAATAAACAGCTATTCACCACACTGAGATAAACGTATGGCGGTTTTAATCATATTTTAACTATATTTTATATTTCCCCGAGGGGACGATAGTATTTTATAACAGTATAGCTACTGCCAAAAGTATAGTAAGGGAGATAGGGGCGGTAAGAAGTAACAAACGAGTTGCCGCCAAACTATAAGCATTGGAGCTACATATTAACAATATTCCAAATCTTTGCGACTACTCAAAGATTTGGGAGTGGATGGACTCCACTAGGTGGGGTCAATGAGTCATCCGACTTTGGTGATATGCATATAAGTGAAGTCTAGCGAGCAACGGTTTTACTACAGTTTTTCGATGGTGTGACATAGCCAAATAAACAACTTGTCTCTTTTGAAAGATATGATTACTTATCACTTCATTAATTCGGAGCTATACTGCTTAGAACAAAATCATGATCCCCCGCTCTGCCTTGAGCCCCTAAGATCCTAATAGTAAACAGGACTAAATATATAATTACAGTAGCTTGCCGCCGGCGGCTTCGCTCGCGTAGACTTGTGTTGAACCCTCCTAAATGAAATGTGCTCCTGAAATGTTTCATTGAGGAACCCGTAGAATTACGTTGAAGGGCATCGATACTGAGTTTCAAGTGAGTCTGTCCAGATAGTTCTTTTGCCAAAAAAACTTTTCTACCCCCTTTACCCGTTAAGAATTCAATTTCCAAAAACGCTGAAATTTAATTAACCCTTCGAATGCACATTGAGTTGTTTTCGCCCCATGGTCTTTCTCGTACAAGTACGAACGAAGGTTTGGCCACTAAATCATTGGTTTTCTCAAAAAATAATTGTTTGATCGTAAAACAAGGATCATTGAATACGAAAGATGTCTGGAGCCCAATCGACCACCTCACATGAAATCGGAGGTTTGCGGCGGAAGTATACAGTTGAAGGGTTAGTTGTTTCTCGGAGCAGTTTCACAAATTTTCAAGTAAATTTGACTTGATTTCTTTAATTTTCCGTACAAAAACTTTGTCACCCCCTGTCAACCCCCCCCCCCTGTGTAATTGTGTTGAAAAGCCTTAATACTTTCGAGTAAACCTCCTAGCCAGATTTTTTGTTTTATTCCATACAAACTTTGCCGCCCCTTTTCCCCCCTTGGGAGTTGACTTTCTAAAAAAAAAAAACGCTCAAATACGTGTTTTACTAATTGTGTCAGGAAGCACGAATAACAAATTTCGAGTAAATCCGACTAAATTTTTTCAAATTTCGATACAAACTTTGCCACTTCTTTACTCCCTTTAAGGGTTAAATTTTTTTTTTAATTCCTTTGTAAACGGTGGCTACATAATGAAATAAACATGCCCTCCAATTTTCATACTTCAACATTTAGCGTTATAGTCTCGGCGATGATGAGTCAGTCAGTCAGTCAGCCAGGACTTTGTCTGTTATATGTTATATGCGGTTGCTTCAATTGCCAATGATTTACGTTTTCGCATATAAGTAAACATTACCATATTTTTTTCGAATAGCCACTTTTCCTAAGTTCTTCTAACAAATAATACTCGACGAACGTCAACGTTAACCAAGTGAGTTATACAAACTTGAATAGCATAGTAGAAGTTTCATCTCAACAAAACCTAATGTACAGTGTCTAACATCAGTATTTGTCCACCGATTTTGTGATAGCACCGAATCAACTATATCGTTAAGCCTCTTACAATAATTATTATTCCGATAATAATGCACAGTCAAACACGCCACCGAAATCGCATGTCTACATATACGTTCCGCTTATAGTTACGTTGGCCACATTATCATTGCGGTGTCAATAAACTATAGGGAATTTTACTAGCCCCCCTTACGCCGTGAGCGTATTTGTCGTTGTTGCAAATACCATGTCCTTTTCTCTCAGTCCGGTTGATCGCCTGTCCGTTCTAAATTCGTCACTGGCCTCCCGCAACGCGCGATCTCGCATTCAAGCCTGCCCGCATTCTTTCCGCACGTACGGAAACTTCGATAAACCTATGAATAATCCAATGAAAGAAAAACTTCCACGTACAAGGCCCGATCGGAAAATCACTCGAAGAAGGTCAAAATATAAAACACTCGGAGCAAAAATCATAAATACGTTCGTGAGCACGGTTGTCTTTCGTGTCGATAGATCGATACATGTATATACGGATATGTCCGTGGACATGTAGAATTCCTGTGTAACGTACTAGAAAAAGATATAACGCGATAGGTAAGAGAGGAAAGGAGACGGAGTGAGCGAGCCGACTCCAACGAGTCTCCGGCAGCATGTGGAAACTCGCTGGTGATACAAGGTGCAACGATCCGTTAACGGCACTCGGCAGAATAACTCGGGCCATGCTGCAGATATCCCGGGCTCATATATAGCGGCCCCTGGTTGTCTATACAGCGTAGTAAGCACTCGCGCAGCTATCGGAACACGAATACAATCGTTCTCTCTCTCCCTCCCTCTCTCTGCACGTATGCGAGGACAACAGGTACTCGAACGCCTCACGTACGTTGTCTACATTACAGATATCGCTAATACGTTATACAGTACTGTTGTTATGATAGTGTGTAATGTGGAACGGAAGCCTCGACATGTGGACCACGTGGTCGCGCGCATTCCCACGAGCGCCCTCTTACGTATCACCCACGACACACACACACACATACACGCCCGGTGGTAGGTGCTCTCTTGCGTTCTTATGCAACAATACGAGGGTCTAACGCATGCGAATAAAGAAACGAAAGGCTCAAGTGTGGTAGTGCAAAGCACAGCGTACCGACCGTATACTCAAAGGCCCTCGCCACGCTTTCGATCGAATCAAATAATAATGGAATTAAAACGAACGGGAGAGCGTGGGTACAGTCACGGTGGTCGTCTCGGGAAGCGAAAGGGAGGGATGGAGCGGGAGGGTGTGCACACCGTCATCGCCGCTGGTCGTTCGGCTGGCGCGACTATGAAACCCCCCGTGACTTACGAGAGTTATACGAGTTTCTGGTGTTGAGTTGTCGGTATGCCGAGACGTCCCATACCACTTTACCGGTAGACGCAATAAGAATCTAATAAAGAAAAAACCGGGGGTCGGGAGGGGGATGGAGTTGCCGTCGCGAGAGAGAACAACGAGGCTTGGCCGCATCGACGTTCTCCTCGCCGTTGAAGAGAGTACGAGGGAGACTGAAAACCGAGCGATACTGTAAACAGCGTACCAGTGTTGTGTCTGATTATTATATTAACCAATAAAATTGAAACCCATATGCCTCGTACGTTCGCGTCTCGAAGTGAAATATTTGAAATTCACATGGGGGGCAGTGAGTATCTTGTTGCAATGTTGAATCGTTATTTCAAGGTGATCGGGTCAATCGAGTGAGAGAGAGAGAGAGAACCGTACGGGGAATGACATTTTGCAGGACGAGTCTATCAGTTCTTCTCGATGACTACTTATAGACACGTGGATGCGGGCACGGGGGAGGGCTCATTATCGCCTCTCCTATTTCTTTTTTTTTTTTCCTTTTTTTCTTCATTCGACGTGTGTCTCTGTAGTCGTTTCCCTCGTGGAGCCGGACAGGCGGCTGCTTCAGCAACAGGACATTATCGAGAGCCGACCGGTCCCATCAACATTCCGCGTCCTTCCTTCCTTATCGATACTTCGATAATTTATTATACAATGTGTATTATAGTCCCGGCGGCTTGGGAGAATCGAGCAGCGCGACGCGGAAAGTATATGTCGTTACACGCGTGTGTGAGCCACGATGCTGATTCTCTTTCTCTCTCTCGCTCGCGTGCGAGAGAGACGGAGAGAGAGAGAGAACAGCGCGGTAGCTGAATACGGCCACAGTCACCGCCAATCTCGGTCACAGTAATCATCGCGTTGCGCTCTCTCGCTCACCTTCCACTCCTTCCTCCCTCCACCGTCGCGCTCTCTCTACACCTACGGCGTACATGTATATCCACACGGCCTATACCGCTCGCGAGACTATCTTTTATACAGTCTCTCGGGCGCACAGAGGAAAAAGAGAGAACGAGATAGATCGGGGCGACCTCGGACCTCGCGTGATCGTAAATACTTGCGACGGTCCAAGCGGGCGAGAGCAAGCTCCTTTTTCGCTATTAAACCTAATGTCTCTTATCGTCAGATCTCAATCACCGCGTGTAACTTAGAACCAACGATTTGCGCCTCTCGTAGTTCTTCCTTCAACCCCCCCCCTCTCTCTCACGATACATACACAGAAATATTACCATGTATTCATACACTTTACACGAGTAACCATACTCGAAGGTATCCCCGTTGCCACTTTAGGCAATAGTATAATCATCATCGGTTTCGCATAATTGACACAAAATGTGGCGAGCCACACGCACATGGAATGAATTTTTAAACGAGCTCCTCGATATTCTTCAGGGAACCGAAACCACGCCTGGATACAATGTACTTTGAAATTGAGATAGCGGTTTCGGTGGACTTTTCGAAAGTATATTCATTTCATCCAACGCACCTTCGTAGCGTCCACTTTGAACGGTTGCCATGTTCCGACTGACGGTCCGATTCAAAATCTACCCTCTCGGTACGGAAGTCGAAGATCCAAACTATCGTTGGATGGCGCCACAGAAGCCAACTTATCGATTTTAGCGAGCAAGATTCCAGGTCAAAAAAGGGCCCGGGTCCCGTGGATCCAGTGTGACTATTAAAGGTTAAGGGGGTTTGTCTTTTTTTTCGCAAAATTTACCGCTTTTTGGGAATTTTTTTGTGAAGAAAGTATACAACGGAAAACTTGTGAAACTTGGCATATAGTTTTATTGATCTGTTTACTACATACAAAAAAAATTTTAAACAATTTCATCAAAAAATCCGCCTCCCACCCCCCTCGACGCGCGATGGTCCTTTTTTGATGGTGTGCACGATTTCTCAAAAACTATTCAACCGATTGCCTTCAAATTTGGACAGATTGCTCAGGTGACATGCTTTTATCGTTTGATGAAGCAAAAAAGCAATACGTTTAATAGTTTTTTATTTATAACAAAAAATCGATCGATTTTTTTCGAAAAATCGATACTTCAAGTTCAAAACGTCACCAAATCGTCAATTTTTTTTTTCCCCTTCATCGAACGATAGCTATATGTGTCTGAAGTAAAATGCTTTTTGGGTTTTTGTTGCAAGATGAACGTGAAGGCTGCAATCGTGCACACCATCAAAAAAGGACCATCGCGCGTCGAGGGGGGTGGGGAGGCGGATTTTTTGATGAAATTGTTTAAAAATTTTTTTGTATGTAGTCAACAGATCAATAAAACTATATGCCAAGTTTCACAAGTTTTCCGTCGTATACTTCCTTCACCAAAAAATTCCCAAAAAGCGGTAAATTTTGCGAAAAAAAGACAATCCCCCCTTAATGAACTCCACGATAGAAATTCTCAATTTTTGTGGTCTCGTCCGCGTCGACGTTGCTACGCATGGTAACGCATCGCACGTGAGTAAAAATGGATTCTCCGAGGTTGCAACGCAAACGGGATTGTATCCTTAATCGTTCAACCAACCGCGATACTCAGCCTTGAGTTTCCGCCTCCTCTCGAGTTTCCGCTCTCTGTTCATCCACTCATCGGAGCTCAAAACCAACCCGCAATTCTTGGACGAACAGGCTCGCGCAAATGGCAATTTTGACGAAAACAAAAAAAAAATCGTTCAGATGGTAACTCTGAAAAGGATTATTTGCATGTTGGGTTTAGTCCATTGAGGTAAATGACGCAGAGCCATTTGCGGCTATGAGTCATCCGCAGGATTCTCTCGACGGGGTAGCGAAAATTGCAGCATCATCGCGGGTCTCTTTTGCCCCCTATTGCATTTCGTATCGTGATTCTCTCTCTCGCGTACGAATCCACCGTGGAAAGTCTTTTGTGTTCCGCGTAGTGCTTCGGAACTCGGCAATTTGAGCTGGAGAAAGGAAAATTAGGAGAACGAGTTTTGCTGGATTTGCATGCCGTCTCTCACCTACTCTTCCGTATATCATTAAAAGTCACGGTGTACTCGATACCGCACGCTGCGCACATCCGTGACGAGAGAACGACCCAGGCGACGTCGTACCTTCGATTGTACGTACACCCACAGATGCAAACGTGTGCATGTGTGTGCGCAACGTCTACCAACATCGGCTGTATACAGTTTGTCGCTAACGAAGGTAACAGGGAACTGCAACGAGCGCGCGAAACTCCTCGCGTCGTTGTTCTCAAACGGTGGCTGATCGGGCCAGGAGAGAAAGAAAAAGTCCGGAGGGAGGAAGATCATCCGTACGTATAACTATATACATGCACGGTACGCGATGATACCAAAGTGGAGGCGGCCAAGAGGTGACGCTGCCCTCGCGAAGCTCTCAGGGGACAGAGAGAGAGAGAGAGAGAGAGAGAGAGTGAGAGGGGAGGGGGGTGGGGGAGGGGGGAGAATGAGCCTTGGTAAATGTAAATCGATCGAGAAGCTACGTTCATTAATTAGTCGCTCGAGGTGGTATGTTATCGTGACTTCGGCACGACGGCGCGTCACACAGCTACTACGAATGAAAAAGCAAAAGTAAAGAGGACGAACAAGCCAAGTCAAAGTTTCCTGCTACGGTAAAAGTATACACTTATATGCATTTATTTGTATAAATTGTATATAGTTATATGGTTAGACAAAGGCTGTTGCTCCGGGGAGGACACACCCCGAGAGTATGTACCACCTCTACTGTAGCGCTTCTCTGTGATTTCTGCGACAAGCCACTCCGTACGGGAATTTCGTACTTGCTGTTTT
Organism: Ophion costatus; assembly: GCA_951751655.1. Classification (NCBI taxonomy): domain Eukaryota; kingdom Metazoa; phylum Arthropoda; class Insecta; order Hymenoptera; family Ichneumonidae; genus Ophion; species Ophion costatus. Next base: position 3,578,558 of record OX632365.1, on the reverse strand, counting down.
CGAATTTGCGTATAACTTGTCCGGCAAATACGTTGAAAGTCATGCGAACGCACGGACACGGCTCGAGTGTTGGCGCTGCTCCTTATGCTCCTTGGGTGTCGGGAGAATCGTTCGAAGGTCTCTCGCGCACCCGTCGAAACGAGTTCCAAGAGCATATAAAACCGAGAGAACCGAGAACAAGAGTGCTGCACATGTGGTACGAGTATGGACGAGCAGCTCGCAGAGACGCGATACTCTCTCTCCCCCCCCCCCCCCCCCTCTCTCTATCGCTCTCTTTCTTTCGGGATGCGGGGTATGCATCGCACTGCGTCGCTGGATACGTCCGAATCGCACGTTCAATTAAAACGAAGGTTAACCGTTCTTGAAGGATGTTAGTCTCACCGGTATGGCTATTATCGCGTACTTGAAAAAATACCTCGTAAAAACGGATCGGCGAGCGAGTTATCCTTCAAACGCCGAGACGATCGAACGGCATTTTTTTTTGATCGCTGCAAAATGAATTTCAGAAAACCCGTGGAATTTCTCCGCAGTTACGGGGGAGTGGATTCTTACTTGGCAGTCTCATTTTGCTCCAAGCTCGAATGAGAAAGCAAGAAAAAAGGGACTAGCGTAGCAAGAACTAGGGACGGTGGAAAGTTGTTCGGGGAACGGAATGTTCGTTCGTTCTGTGGTTTTCTAGCCATCTCTTTCGCTCCCTCATCCCCCACCCTTCCCCTCGCTCCCTTCCTTTCCATCTCTTTGTGATTGCGGACGAAACGTCGGTTCGAGAAGTTCCGTGGTGTGACGGTGAGTTGCTGGTGCGAAGGGATATACCCGGGATGAAAAATGCTTGGCCCAAGGCGGTACGTGCCTTGGAGAGAGACCCGCTGAGAGGTCCGGATATCGATTCAATAAATGCCCTCGTGCATATATACCCGATACTACGGGCTCCTTTACCAGTCTACCAAAGTTGGAGAGTGAGAATAACCGCGGGAATACAGCTTCGACGCGCATGCACGGGAGCTTTTATGTGCACCAAAGCAGTGAGAAAGAGCGAGCGAGAGAGGGAGGGCTCGTATAGCTGTACAGCTTGCTCTCTGTATGCTTTCTCATGTATATTTAACGGCGGGTTCAGAGAATGTAGCGCACGTAATGCGTGTATATGTGTGCGTATTATGCGCATGGGCGCAGGGCGAGAGTTCACCGTTCTGGTGTTGTTTTTTTTTTTTTTTTAATTTGTTCATTTAGTTTGTTTTTTCTTCCTCTTTTTCGAGAGCATGCGATTCTCGGCGTTCGGCCATTGAGGTCTCCGGCGTGATCGAGGAGCCTCGGTTTGGCCCCTTGTCGGAGAATATATCGTGGCAAAAGGTATACGGGAGAAAAAGTCACGGTGTAGGTCGATATACGAGATATTAATTGCCAACACTAAATACGATAAACCGCTTGCGAGAGAGTTCAGCAACATCGGACCGAACCACCCCAGTGTGGGCCCGCTGCATCCTCTTTCGCTCTGTTCTTTTTTTTTTCGCCATTCTTCGGTACAGCGTCTACGTTCGGTTTTGTTTCTCGTTAATTTTTTATCCGATTTTTTTGGAAATATTACTTCCTGCCATCGGTCTCCAAACGGTATAATAAGCAAAATTCGATACCCCCCGGACACAGACACACACGAATCATCCGGGTGAAATATGTTCAAAGTCGTTCGCATATCTCGTGGAATATCGCACGTTGAGCACACATCCCGTGACGCCCGAGTGCATCTCGCGAAGCCCTCCCCGAAGGGAATAGCACGTGTGATATAAATTAAGAGACCCCGAGCGTAAGTCGCGATTCTTCCTCGAAGCGGCGATGGCACAGAAACCGGGACCTCTACGAACGTTCTTCTTCCTTACGCACCGCGATTATCCACGCTGCCAACATAAGGTGTTCCGAAGATGCACCAAGGGCGAAGAGGAGAAAGAGAGTGGAAGAAACGACGAGGGCGAGGGGGCGCGGAAAAAACGTGAAAGAGAAGACGCGTTACCCCGGACTATATGTGCAGTGCAACGTAGATTGAGAGAACCGAAATTCCACGTCTCTTACCGCGTACATCACCTCTCTTATATACACATAGCTGTGCGTTTGTGTTCGCATACGGAGGTAGGTGGCGTGGAGCTGTGAATTATGGAATTAGGGGATTAGATCGTCGAAGCGTAGAATTGTGGCAAGAGTTGCACGCTGAGGTCGCGAGCGAATGAATTCTGGCGCGAGGAGACTTTGGACCGGCGAGGTGGGCAAGTGCACTCCGGAATTATCGAAGCACACCGTGGAAGAGCGAGAGAGCAAGACGGAGACGCGCCAACAGAGAGAGAAGAGCATTCTCCAACCTCTTACAATAATTTCGTGTCTTAAAAAGATGCTGCACGACACGGTGCATTTTAAGGGTGTATTCGTGTGTAGCTTGAGAGAGAGAGAGACAGAGAGAGAGAGAGTGTGTAACCATGAACAGTAGACATAAACATGTCCACAGAGTTATGGGCACACTATTCGATTTGACTCGACGTAAACTTAAGGCGGGATTCTACTTTGGAACTTTGAAAAGGCTAAATTGGATGAAAACACCCACCTGGAACACGTCGAAGGCATATTATATGGCCCAGGCATCGCTGATTGAGGGTAAGATAATTTTTTCTACGATTTATCACTCACCAAAACTTTAAACGCGTTTTTCTCGAAACGACATTTTCAAGTACCGTGGTCGTGATAACTCAAAAAGTACTGAACCGATCCTTATGAAATTTGGAACACATATTCTATATGTGTGTACCAACCGACCTAACTACAATCAACTTAAAATTTTGATTAGAACTATTTTTTTATTGCAAAAAAAGACCAAAAAAACGCATTTTTTTTTCGTATTTTAACCGCCATTTTGTTAATTTTGCACGTATATAAAATATTCTAGTTAGGTCGGTTCCTGAAGACATACTGAACATGAAACTATTTGATTTTTTTGTTTCAGATCATCCGTCGGGAAGATTTCACGACCACGGCAACGGTACCTGCCTTTCGAGGCGTTGGCTTACATTTAAAAAATTTTTTTATGTACTTAAAGAGTGTATTTATTGAACAGTTTAAACCCCATATCGATATCTTTAATAGTATTCTCAGAAAAAATTCACGAAAATAGCGTTTTTTTCATGGTTTCAAAGTAGAATCCCGCCTTAAATTATCGCAGAGAACTCTCTCTCTCTCTCTCTCTCTCTCTCTCTCACTCTCTCTCGCTCTCTTTCTGGCTATCCCTGATTCTCTCCCTCTTTCATTATGCTTTCCTTGATACATTTTCTCAAAAGATCCCGATCTATCGTAGGACAGATGTTAAATTCGTTTGACGTATGAGAACCGTCAGTAGTGAAAGCGCGGAAGGTGGGCAGAAAAAAAAGTCCACGTACTGAGTCCGCGGTCACGAATCTGTAATGAGATTTTCAATGTTCCGAAAAAATGTAGGTACTCCGAACATTTATTTGGCGTACAGGAAGAAATAAGTAAGGAACAAGTGAAGATGTCCGAGGAGGTGGAAATGATAAAGGTACAAATTCGGGGTAAAAACGAAAGGAATGGGATCGTAAAAGCCCGTGAGGGCATAAGGGGGTACGTTAAATATAAAAAATGTAAATTGTTCGGGGTATAGAGGCCGTCAAGTGTTTGGCACGAATGCTTTTCTACGCGATGGGACTGGTAGGAATAAAAATATTGGAACTGGTCCGGACGATCAAAGCTAGACCACCAAACGTTCCCGCGCCCTCTGTTGGTACACATTTTATTTTTACTATTAGGATTTAACGATCATTGGCAACGTACGGCTGGGGATAGTGCATGAGGGAAAGAGACAGAAAGGGCGAAGGGGAGGGCAGTCAAAGAGGCAAGAGACTGCTCCCGCGCGCGGGATGTTATTACATCCTCGCGCTAATGACCGGCGGATCGAGAGTGCTCGGAGGTTTAACGAGCCATCGATGTACCGGGCAACAAGAGCGCGAGAGAAAGAGAGAGAGGAAGAGAGAGGGAGAGAAAGAGAGAGAGCACAGTCTTGCACTTATACTCGTGCACACGTAAAACGTAGGGAAAGGGCAGACGACGGGCACACCGAGCAATTATTGTTTCATCGGGGCCAATTATTGTAAGTTGTTTATGCACGTGTACGGCCTGAAGGCACGAGAGTTTGCGAGGGCTGGGCGCGATCGCGCCCGCTTATCTGATACGCATAGAACTGTATATATGTATCTAGATGGTGATTTTGTCTTTCGGTGGTCAAAATCCCGTGCAGAAATTGTCGTAGAGATCCATTTGGATCCCTAGAACTAATTCTACTTCCTGATAGAGATCCAATCGGTCATCGCATTGGATCTCTATGCTGAAACGTTACGCTCGTGCATTGAATCTCCATCGGGTACGAATCCAATTTGGATCCTAAAGGATTCCCACATTATCGAACAGAATCCGATCCTTGATTTTCTTCGCCAAGAAATTACTTCAGAGATGGGGGTGCATTTTGGAACTCCTCGACAAATTTGGGCACAGGATCAAGAAAGGATATTTTGATTAGGAGATCCAACAGATTATGATTGAGAACTTGAAATAAAAAATGGTTAAACGATATCAATCGGGAAATAGCGTGGAATCCACTCGAATTCCGATGTGGATTCCATGCGACGTCCCTATCAAATCTCTATAGGGATGTGGTAGGATCTATGGACTGCCCGACAAATTTTTCCACGGGATCCCGTACATTCGTACACCGACCAAAAAATACACGTACCAAAATAGCATTATGTTTTACCGAAAAAAAAAGCATATGCTCGGCAATTATTCTTAAGCGGCCTTCCATTAAAAACAAACATACGGCATTCGGAATGACAAAAATGAGCGATGCGGACCTCTTCTTCGTCATCCTCATCCTTCACTTTAGGTTTGCTTGCGAGGTTGTTCAGGTGGGAAATTGGAAGCGTCAAAACGTTATGCTAATTTTTTTCCTCCACACTGCTTTGTAACCGCGAAAAAAAGAACGATTGCATTCATACACACGTGTACGGTATGTGGGGCTTTGTGCGTGTGTGTGCGACAAGTCATGTATATATTCATTTATACATGCCTCTTCCGAGCGTACATAGTTTTTACTCCCTGTCACGTTTCCCTCACCGCATGAGAGCGAATAAAATGACGAACGAGGAGAACTCTCGCGATGCCACGGAGATTCGAAACTATTCGAGCCACGGCGAATTTTCAATGGGCTCGACGCGTTTCGCGGAACTCCAAGTAATTATTTATACGAAGCGATCGGTCCATGAGAGCGTTGTTTTGTTTTCGCATCGTTTTTTTTTTCGTTTTTTTATCTCGAACGCGTGTCTCTATCGCCCTCTTGGCGGAAGACTCGTTTTCAAGAGTCACTCGTAACTGAATGTGAGCCATTCCTGTAATGCGATCTTACAATTAATTCCTCACGCCACATACGTCGAATCATTCTCGCTTCATAAAGACATTGTGGATAGCGTTAACGTTATGTACGACTATGGGAGTATATTAATATATTGCGATGTAACTGTACGACTAAACGTGTCATGTTTGCGGGGGTTCGCTAAACGAGGGGGGAAAAGAACAGCGCCACTGTAAATGGTTCTCCTTCAAGAAAGCTTTACGCTCAGTCTCTCTCTCACTCACTCTCTCTCTCTCTCTCTCTCTTTCTTGTCCAGAGGGATGATGAAAGCCACAACGAATCGTAATGAGAGAAGCTGCCCGCGGCCTCTACTTCTTTTTCATTTCTCTTCTCTTTGGTTCGCAAGAGAGTGTTGTGTTACGTTGCGCGGGCGATCCGGTATCACACACACACACACACACACACACACACACACACACACACACACACACACACACACACACACACACACACACACACACACACACACACACACACACACACACACACACACACACACACACACACACACACACACACACACACACACACACACACACACACACACACACACACACACACACACACACACACACACACACACACACACACACACACACACACACACACACACACACACACACACACACACACACACACACACACACACACACACACACACACACACACACACACACACACACACACACACACACACACACACACACACACACACACACACACACACACACACACACACACACACACACACACACACACACA
>OX632365.1:3527347-3567347 GCA_951751655.1 Ophion costatus | reverse complement strand
GCAGGGAAATTATGTATTGATAAGACGGAATGCGGAAGAGTTAATAATAAAGTGGCGTAAAAGTAAACGAGGCTGAGATGAATCTTCGTAGAGAAAAGTGATCGTCGCTGGAGAGAGGGGGGGGGGGGGAGAGGGGGAGGGGGAGGGATGAAAAAATTAGTGAAAGCTTCCGCATCATACGCTGCCGGCATAATATATAGGAAAAAGGCAACTTTAGCAAAGAGAGAACGAGAGTGCGAGAGTGAGTTCTCTCTTGTTTGCGTACGTACCTAGAACCCTGAGCGCGAGCATCGCGGCTGACACTAATTAATGAAATAATGGCCATTATGTGCTAGAGGGCTCTATGCGAGAAAACGAGACACAGGTCCGTTTCGCGCTACGTCCGTGGACCAACCGGCAACAGAACGAAGGTGTCGAACGTCGTCGACGTCTCCGCGCTGCGGTGGGCGTAGGCAGTTATTTACGCTCATTTGTTTTGCACACTTTTGTCCTGTGAGATTCCGTTTGTGTGTGCATACGTGTGACGAACACACGAAAGAGCAGGTCGAGACTGAACTCTGCGAGTAAAAAACGGAAATGTATGCTTCGCTTCCATTTGTCTCGACTGAGAAAAAAGTTTCTTGCGGAGAGTTTGGTAGAGGGGGGGGGGGGGGTTAATGGTGGTGAATTTGAAAGACTCGCGAGGATCAATGATGCTAACGGATGCGAGAGGCAGAGATGGACAATCGAGTAGCGAATGGGTCCAGGAACTTTCGTATTTGCACGGACCTCCTGCTTTTTTTTCCATCCTACCCGCGCCCTGCCTGATGACGAATTTATCCACAACGAGAAGTTAAGACGAAGGTAGAGGCTTTCTCGAAGGGTCTGTACGTACGAAAGTCCCCAAAACAACTCTACCTTCGTTCCCCCATCGTTCGCGTTCCCCTCGCCCTCGGTGTGGTAACCGGAGACTTTTCTTCGCGGTCTTATAGAGTCGTGCTCGATGTTACAAACGAATGTATACGCACGGACACGCGTACGCAACCTTGCGAAGAACGCGTTGAATATGTCCCGGGGCAGAAGATTCTGATAATTAATGGCGCCCGGAGAAATTCGCGAGATCCTCTCTCATTCGGAGTGCTGGGCTACACGCGTGCTCACCAACGTCGAGTTGTTGGTTGCCTTTCGTAGATCCCGCCCGTTCGTATATCTCTTCCGAGTAAGGAAGGGTCTCTTTGAAAGAGAGCGAGAGAGAGAGAGAGAACGAGAGGGGCCGGTTCGACAGTACCACAAGACCCGGGTCGACCCCGCTCTTTTCGCGAGTCGACACCTTCCGTGTCGCAGGCTACACACCGACGCTAAACGCCGCGGGTTCGCGAATTTTCGTCGTCAAAGAAAATCTGCGATCTCCGGGTTTTTTTTCAGGTAAACACTATCGAATCGAATCAAGCGTTCGAAACAGAGGTGGTCATCGATTTAAAAAATAATTCAACATCCAAACGACAGTAGTGGACGCGCGATTGATATTCGGCTGCGCTGATTTCCCGCGTCAAGCCTCATTCGCCTGAGTTGATACTTGAACTGCCAAGCTCACGGCAGGTTTTCCTGAGTTTTCGATGGTAACACAACTAAAACTTACAAGGAACATCCCTCAGGTGTCCGCCTCCGATTTTGTTGAAACTCATATATGTGATAGAGCATCAAAAATTTTGAGACACGTATTTTTTTTTATCGGCGGAAAAACGGTTTTGAGGGGTGAAACGCACCCTCGAAAATGGGGATGTTTTTTCGTTTTTTGTCGATAACGTTTTAACGGTATGAGATATAAAAAAAATTCAAATTGCAACAATGTTTATTTTTTCATGTACTATACATTGGAGATGAGAACGATACCATTATCGACGAAAAACGAAAAACACCCCTATTTTCGAGGGCGCGTTTCACCCCTTAAAACCGTTTTTCCGGCGATAAAAAAAAATACGTATCGCTTACTTTTCGGTGCTTTATAACATATCCAAATTTCAACAAAATCGAAGGGTGTCACCTGAGGGATGTTCCTTGTCAGTAAAATAAAGTCAAGTGTGTCGGCATGCGTTTCCCACGGTTTCTCCCTAACCTCCAGCTGATGCCATACAGTAATAGGTACACGAGGAGAGAGTAGCTGTGGGCAAGCCAATGGGAGATCTCTAGGTGCCTGGTAATAGTGAAGTGCAAGCACGAAAGGGCAAACGAAGGAGCATTGCAAATAAGAATTGAACCTCCACCATTGACCGATCGTGCCCTTTTTTGTAAGCATTTTTTTTGCATCAATCACATTCTCCTCCTGCGCTAAAACGCGCAAGATACGTTATTGAGACTCTCTTCAGTGGATCCCTAATGGACGACATTGCAACTGAGAAAAACAAACTTGTTCATGCTAACAGCTTCGATATTTGTGGATCACTATAAGCCTAACCGGAGAAAGCGAAAGATCAGCACATCAAAGGGAAGCAACTGAAAGTCGAGTGAGTGTACGTACCCGCTTGAGCTATGGTAAGTCGCTGGTTCACCAAACAAATACATAATTGGATAATAACTCTGTAGAGATAATCAAACAAAGAGTCGAAAATACACATTGGATTTATATACGTATGTACGTAATGGACCATATAGGTAGTGAATGTACTCCGTACAAGGATGTCCGATATACTAAAAGAAAAGAGTTCGGGACTCGGGATAATGCATGCACCAAGAGACTCCGGCGCATTGTACGATGCACAGACTCACACGTACTTGCACACACGAAGCCAGGCAATGGGCGCGTGCGTGTGTACGTACGTGCATACAAACGCATAGAGAGAGAGAGAGAGGGAGGAAGCGATAGAAGAAAACAGAGAGAAGAGACATTCAGCTCGACGTCTTCCACGGGCTGCATGAGCTGATACAGGCAGTGAGCAGCAGCGACCAAGGAGGAATAGTCGCGGCTCGTTTGAGTATTCAAGTCTCGTAGGATCGCGTCATAAACTGTCCTCCCGCTATTCTCGTTTGCGTGTGTACATGTACGCGCGCTTATACGCGATATTGTGCCACGGATATAACTGCGTGTTACATAGTGTAGTATATATCGTGTCCACGTACGTATTCGCTTGTAAAATATCTGCCAAGAGAGGAATAGAACCTTGCCGGTATAGAAACGGAAGTCGCGATTCTTCGTTGTTACGTCCTTCGTATATACGTATATACCTATGTACACGACAATTATTCAACGTAGGACGCAGTTGCGCCGGCGAATTAAAACCCCGAGGAGAAATATCGCTAATCTGATTGTGGGGGGAATGGTTTATACTGTTGTCCGCGTCCCTTTTCCTTTGATGGAGAACCGGGCGGACAAGAGAAGGCTTTGAGGATGTGTATCGTTGTACCTACTGTGCAATCAAGACATCCTTATTCTTATAATTTGCACCGATCATCCTCATGAGGAAACTATACGTAAACGCGCCTAACGACCCTGATAAACGTAGACCACGTAGACCCTTTATCCCAACAAAGTGTGAAAGTAACATCGATACTGCAAATTCCTGGCTACCATATCAGTAACCGAGGAGTCTTTAACACTCCTTCACTTTGGTATACATGTGGCTCTCTCGATATTGCTATATAATATCCGTCTCGAGCGAGCTAATACGCTCCGGGAATGCTCGTTAGGTGCACGCCTGGACAAGGGAGAATGAAACTGGCGAATGTCACGATCGTGACTACCAGTGGCCATAGTAGACGATAGAGCCAGAGAGAGAGAGAGAGAGCGGGAGAGGGCCGGAAAGTGAGAGAAGAAAGGTAAAGAGAGAGGTAGCGAGACAAAAGGGAATGAAAGAAGGACAGAGAGGAAGAAGAGAGATGAGAACGAAAGACGCGCGCACCGCGCAATATTCGCTAGTGTTTTTCGTAATCGTTCGTGCGGGCTTTGCGCTTACCCGAGTCGAAATTTAGACTCTCCTTTAAACCTCCTTTCGATCCCAATTTGTCATTCAATGGAGGTTCAAGAGGTTCAAATGGAAATCTCAAAAACATGTATATCAGAACCTACTGAACCTCCAAAAGTGGCAGAAATTGGACTTTTTCACTCAAAGGAGGTTTAGTAGGTTCATCTGAACCTCCTTTAAACCCTAGTGAGCCTGATTTAATGCTTACGCAAACCTACAGACCCTCTTTTAAACCTCCTTTCGCCCTACTAACTCTCCTTTGACTCCTTTCACCGGTGGCTCGCAGAGCCTCCTAGCCCTCCTTTAAACCTCTTCTGACCCTACTAACCCTCCTTTAAGCCTACTTCAATATGCTGCCCTTCGCTCCCCCCTTCTCTCCCATCCGCAGTTCACCGATATTCCAAAGAAGGGATAATTATAATTAAAAAATATTTTCAGATAAACTATATATGATATATTTATAATAATGAAATAAACTTGAAAACACACCAACAAATGTAGTACCAGCGTACTTTACTGGACTACTAACCAATACTATATTTGTACTATACTATAGTGCAAATATAGAAATATGGTAAACTTGAATAACACACAAACAAATGTAGTACCAGCGTACTTTACTAGATTATATTAACGTATACTATATTTGTACTATAACTATAGTACAAACGTATTAAAACTATAGTTTTTCATATTCCGTTCGTCGAGTTAATAAATCAATCTTATAATAAATAATCAAACTTCATATTTTTAATTCACACATATAATTTATTTTTCAGATATAGCTTGACCCTGCAGAACCTCCTTTGGATCCAATCTTTCATTTTCCTTCTGCTTTGGATTCAAAGGAGGTTCTGTAGGGTACAGATAGGACTTTAGGCCAAAACGAGGTTGTGTAGGTTCACGCAAGCCGAGCCCATAGGCCTAAAGGAGGCTCAGGAGATTGAATAGAAGGTTCAGTAGGGCTAAAGGAGGGTCGCCAACGGTGCAAATTTCTCCATATAGGTTCAAGGGGAGTCAAAGGAGGGCGGCGGTCTGTGCGTTACAAAGGAAATAGGTTCTCGAGCATTCAAAGGAGGGTCTAAATTTCGACTCGGGTACTATTTATTTTTCTCTTTTCGTCCCCTCTCGTCCTCTGCTTCTTTCTTCTTCGCTAGCTTCTTCCCTTCGTCTCTCGTGGTGTTCCGGCGGGCCCAAGGAGAGCAGCAGAGTAGAATCGTGGACGCGGAGGGTGAGAAAGCGAAGTTGGATGTCTCATTAAGGCGCTATTCCACGAAGAAAGAGCCCGGTATATCCAAGAGGGCTGAAGAGAGGCCACATCAGCTACAGCGGCTGTATTCCGCTTCTCATCTGCTTCACCCGCCGCTGCATACACAGTGAGAAGCTTCTGGCAGTCGTACTTATCAATGCACGAGACGAAACTCGATCGTTCGCGACGGAGACAATGCTCCGCGAAGTTGAGAAAGGAGAGCGAGCCGGATAAGCAGAAACAGCCAGAAAGATCGGAAGGCGAAGTGCATTGGAGTATAAGCGATGGACTCTTCGCTTCTTCCTGTCCCCCCCTTTCTTACGAGTCGAGAGCTCCTGCCTGAGACTCGAAGAGAGAGAAAGAGAAGGAGAGAGAAAGATATTGCCAGAGTAGAAGAGAGACGGAAAATACGAGCGCGCGCGCCCAGTCCGCCCTGGCACTAATTAACGTTGACGGTAATTAACATAAATACCAGCGCTTCCCTTGCCTGCAGGATCGGCTCGTTGCCATTTGTTCGCTCCTACTCGCTGCCTCTCCCCCCCCCTCTCTCTCGACCTCCGTTTTCTTCGTTTCTCACAAGCAACAGTAGCAACCGTACGACCAACTTTGGTCGTACTGAATGCACAAGGACGATTTCACCGTCCGATATCACTCCTTATCTCGAGGATTCGAGACCCGCTATCGTACACCAGAAAACGCGAGAAGCAGAGGCATGCTCTCCGAGTCCTCTTCTCGCCCGCACATCTTCTTCCCCGGGAGTTCCTGCTCGCGCGGATTCCCTCTAACGAGATAACAGTGTCGTCATCGTGCACAACAGACCTCGTGCACAATCCTATTCTCACCCTCGAAGCGTGTCATCACAACTACTATCTTCGACTCACAATTTATCCCACGACACAACTGGATGCAGAATTGCACCATGATGCGCTCTGCATTGATGGCACGTTTAATTATTGACGTTCAAAAATATGCTTTTTGTCGAGAGCGAATAATTAATGTACGCGTGCGTGCGCCCAACGCGAACTGGAACCCTATATTTTTCTTTGTGTTATCCTTAAGCTTACACTTTTGCCGATATATAACGACGAAGAGATCGAAGCTATACGATTCGACGAACTGGGCATTATGTATAGGTAGCGCTCTCGGGATTGGCAGAACGGCAAAATCAATTTCCGCGAAGCACCGACGTCCCGAGACGACCGAGCGCGGGTAAGACGTTGGGTGTTTCGCGGGGACGCAGAGAGAAAGAGAAAGATAAAAAAAAAGAGAGAGAGAGAGAGAGTGAAAAAGAGTGCTGGACCAAGCTCCGCACCGGGAGGAAAAGAGTGAGAAGGCGCTTTTTTGCTATCGCGAGGCAACTGCACCGTGATCCCGTGTGTGCTGCACGATGCTCACGAATTCTCTCTCTCGCTCTCTCTCTCTCTCTCTCTCTTGGTCTCTTCCTCTCTCGCGCCTGCTCTCTACCCCTCCCGCTCTCGCTCGCGAGAGCGTGAATGCGAGGAGAATTAAACCGACGAGAGCAATCAAACTTTTCAATATCCCAGAGCTCTGCTCTCGACTCGTATATAGCGCTCGCACTGCCATAAAACACACGTGTGTGTTCCCCCGTGGACTCTTCCACGCTCCTCCTTTGCCCATTGGAATCACGCTCATTTTAATAGTAAACGCGATACGCGAGTGTCTCCGATTGCAAAGGGTCACGATGCATAGCCAACTTTTTGATGCGCGAGAAATCCATTCGTGATTCAAATGGCGCATACGGGAAACAAATTAAAACGCAACAGGCTCACTCGTTCCTTAACGCGGAATTGTGGAGTTCCTTTTTCGTATCGATGATCGATTCGGGCAAACGCATTTCATCCACTATGCATCTAGTTTGGAGCAAATGCAGCAACGTTTGGTCTTCTGCGGGACATGTATGATGCTTTCAACCATATTCTTACTATACTCGTATTTCATATTTTCCTGAGGGGGCAATAATATTTTGTAGCCATAGTTACCGCCAAAGGTATAATACTGCTTATTAATTATCAGGTGCATAAATTATGCACATATGTTGACCGCAACCACTAATCTTTCAGGCATACGTTGATTGTTCAACGCTATATAATATAGTAGCTTGTTGTATAATGAACATTCCCTGATACGATGAAAAATGAACTCCGTCAAGATCCTAGTGAACAGGACGAAACTATTTATACATTGATTAAAAATGTTGGATGTTATTCACAACGATGTTTATAGTGATGTCAACCATATTATAATATACGATCCGCTATACGCGAATTTGGAGTGTTTATTCGATTTTTTAAATACACTGCATGGGTATTGATTCAAGGCATCAATGCCCGTCTACTAAATGCATAGAGTATTTCATAAATCCAAAATAACATTAAATACCCAACTAAGAGTTGTACTTCAATAATTTTTTAACTATTATTATTCGTCATTCCCTGGTGTCCCGTAATGGCTTATTTCGAAGAAAATATTTCGCCCACGCATGTAATCAAATCTACAACCTACTTGTCTATCTTCCGCATATACTACGGATGGCTGCCACTGCGTTATCCAGCGCTTGTGGCATCTTGATCGCAGATATGGCGTAACGGGTACACGTAATCCCGGCTCTACTTCCGAATAGTGCTTACCTCCGATTTGGGTGAAATTTGACACACGGATCTCTCGTGTAATAATATGAGTCACTGCTTGAATGGATTTTTGCCGGATCGCCATATTTTTGTACCATACAATATTATTGTATTATTTAAATATTAATTTTAATATTTAAATATAATTAGTATGTAAATATTAATTTTCACCATGTTATAGTATACGACGATTTGTGCATAGTAATGTGTGTCCTACGAGAATAGCGAGTACACTATAAGAAGAAGTGTTGCTAATATCCTATCTTTGCAATGCAACAAACATACTATTTAATAGTTTGTGAGACACGCATAGTTCTTAAAATTACTAAACCGTGGTTGCTTTAGCTGCATAGGCGAACATCATAATGTTTTTCGTATACTCGCCTTTCTTAATGCCTTTTGACAAATGATGCTCGACATACATTAATGTTAACCACATGAATTGTACAAACTTGAATAGAATAGTCGAAGTTCGACCTGAACAAAACTTAACGTACGGTACACAACATCAGTGTTTGTGCGCCGATTTTGTCAAAGCACTTAACCAACTGTATCTACATTGCGAAGCATTTTACAATTGTTATGAACTCTTTTGGGGTTAATAGATAATCAAACACGCCACCGAAATCGCAGGTTCAGATATACTTTTCGCTTATAGATATGTTAAGCAAATTACGATTGCGGTGTCAGTAAATTATAGGGACTTTTACTGTGTCCTGTTTTACCATGGGCGTTTGTTGTAAATACCATGGACTTTTTCTCAGTATAGGTATACGCGTTCTTCATATTACGCTGGTCCATGAAGGCTCTAACTTTTATTGCTTTCTTCTCGGTTCATGTCGAAGTTGCGATTTTCGTTGGATCGACCTTCGTTAAAATAAATACGAAGACCTGCATGGGTATTACAATTTGCCCATGTTTTTTTTTCTCTTTGGAACGACGACGCTGGATCATGATGTGGCTTCGATAGCGTGCGGGCTCCTATACATACGTTCATATAATATTCCCGTGCCTCCCGTCGTGATTTTATTCAATTAAACATCATCGACCTCGAATACCTGACATCGCTGGTATGCCAGGCGGACGATGTACCATATGCGAATTTTTATATATGTATCTATGTGTGTGTGTGTGTATTTGAACGGTGCGATCTCGCAGCAGGAATTCTTCGAACACTCGGAATCATGTGCAACTGAGACTCTGTACGTATATACCTTGAATGTCTGTACTTAATTCCCCGAATGCTCCTAAACGCACAGGACACAATCTTCATTTGCCGCGTGATTTATTTAATTGTCCGCGGTCGTTGGGGATTTTATAATGTACGCTGGATGAGGCTTTCGATTATACTTTAAATGCTGAATGCTGATGCAAATGAGTCGTTGAAACGGGTCGGTCGTTGGAGGCTTCAACAGTCCTATTATAGGTTAAGTACACGTTAAATTCGAATAAACAATGGAAATATGACCGCCGGTAGTTGGCGCGCTGTCGGTGCTTGGTCGCGGGGGGATCCCCCATACCAAGCGGCGGTGGCCTGGTCCAATACGTGAACGGGTGACCGCTCAGTCACGCATTACTTTGTGCTCGGCGCAACTTCGAAGCGCGAAGCACTTACCCGACGTTGACTCAACCAATCGCAGAAAAATATAGTTGTCTGTATCGGCAACAGGTTTTTCACAGTTGCCCTGCGCCCTCCCGCAAATTCGATACAGTAGTGCATTGGGAAAGAGCGACCGTGAGGAAAACTCCGGGGGGTCCCGAAGAAACTGGAAATACCGAAGTGACAAGCGTGCGGGGAAAAAGGAGAAACGGATGGGATCGTAAAAGCCCGCAAGGGCGTACGAAGGAAGTCTCGGAACTAAAATGAAGAACGATAATAAAATAATATAAATGTATAGATAGCAACGTTGATGCGTATGGCGACATCTGCAAATCCTGGCCTTCTTCCTGCAGAACTTTCTCGATATACTCAATACACTCACTGACTCTACGTCGGTGCGATTCCATTTTCGTGCTCGTGGGAGGAAAAAATGACGATATTCGGATCCGGTGGGTAACACGCCACGTAAGTTCGATACGGTAAAGCCAAGCGAACAAACAGAAGCCGAATAAGAGAATAAAGAGCGCACATGGTAGGCTACTATTCGCGAAGAGAGTAGCTAACACAGCTCATTAGCCTACAGCGTCGCTAATGAAAGCTCGTTACTTGGCCGAGGGCATGCAGCATTCTCTCTCCTTCCTTTCTCTCTGCCCCTGTCTCTCGGTACACTATAAAATGTATAGGAAAGGGGCAAGCGAGAGGGCACACGGTTAGTTGGTATTCCTTGGACGCCCCCGCGTTCACGTACTCTCTTACGTGAGCTTGTGAATGGTAAGCGAGCGTCGTTGCGATCGTCGCGCCGCTATATACCACAAGTCAAGTCGTGTGGTGGAGAATCCCGCGCGAGGAGAGGACCCCTTATCGCGCTCCCTCGATCTAAGTTGATTGGGTGTGAGGTACAAGCGACTTCTCTCGCGCGGTGGCCGCACCGAGTATCCCCTCCTTCCTCTTTACTACCTCCCCCCCTCGATCTTTCGCTCTCCCTCTCGCTCGCTTTCTTTCCTTCTCGCAGCCTCTCCTTCTAGCCCGAGTCTCTTTGCCAACTGTTTGAGCGGGCCCCCTCTAGTCCGAGTGAATCGAACGGTATCGAGAAGCTGCTGCGAGAACGAGGACTGAGACGACACGTAGCGACCCCTGACCCTACCGAGAAAAGAGACTCGCCCTGTCTCGCCGTGTCCACTATTCGGACTCTCTCTTGTTTTCTCTCTTTCGTACGGCATATATAAACACACGCGCACACACACACACACACACACATAATGTGTACGCGTTCACTTTGGTGGCTATTTTTTTCCTTCACATTTTACAGACGTTCCAGATTGCGACGTTTTAAGAAAACAGGCAAAGAGTTTGCCGCTTATCTTTGGTATATAGTCCCGAAAAAAAGATCGGTACCATAATCGCAACGTGTAAGTTGAATCAATTATTGCGAGTCAGTTTTATTTATAAACTGTACCATTGCATTTCCGATACGAGAACGACGCGTAATTCGATTTCTTGGTTGTATTTCGGACACATTTCTTTTTTACAATTGAAAGAATTCCTTCCTCGACCCGTTTAAGGATGTTGAGTCCCTATGAAACATGTTAATGTTAATTGTTCAATAAATAGCTTCTTAATCGTCATGAAATTTTTACACGACCTCCTGAATACTTCATGTAAAAACATACCGAATTTTCAGAATTCTATCATCATTACTTCAACCTCCTTAAGGGTTGAAATAAAAAATGATAAGAAAATTCGGAAAATTTGGTATGTTTTTGTATGAAGTATTTAAGAGGTCGTGTTAAAATTTCACGACGATTAGGAAGCTCGTTATTAAAAAATTAACATTTCGTTAAGAACAATTTTTAAAAGAAATAAAGAAAAATTTATCAATAAACTTCGTTTTGTTTCCGTTGCTTTCAGTATATTGTAGATATTATAAAATTGAGAGGTCAAAAAAAAAACTTATGCAAAGTTACATCAGTTTCCATAAAACAACATTTAATTTGTGAATGTTAATTGTTCAATAACGAGCTTCCTAATTGTCGTGAAATTTTTACACGACCTCTGAAATACTTCATACAAAAACATACCAAATTTTCAGAATTTTATCATCATTAGCGATTTGAGACCCAACAATCCTTAACGATGAATCGGGGAGGATAGTACGAACGTATATGTGTATGTGGATGATATTGAAGTTTGCACCGTTGGAACCTAACGAAAATTCATTTTTTGGATAGCGAAAATACTTATTCATCGGATTGGGGCTACGAAAATCACTCGAACCTTTTTCAGGATTCTCATTTAAAATCTACAACATAATTGGCGAGTAAATATTATTGATAATTATGAAAATATGAAAAAATAACTGTGTATGTGGAACTCAACATCGTGTATGTGGAAGTACCCGTGTATTGTAGGGGTGTCAGATAAAAGATAGACGAAAAAATGACATGGAAGAGAACGAGAGATGCAGGGATTATTATGCTCTCGATGATGCGACTCATCCCCCCCCCCCCCCCGGCTCTTTTGCTCGCTTTCTTCTTCCTTTTCTGAATAGAACCGCAGATGAAAGGAGCCGGCACTTCTCTTTTCCGCAGAAACACGAGCGGGAGAGGGCGAGAACGAAAGATGCAGCTTCTGCACATCCTTGCACCACGGCCGTTTTACGATCGCTAAGTGTACCCAAATCCCATTGCGCGCTATAAAATCTTGGAGAGGTGCAGGAGCTGACGCATTCTCCCTCTCTCTCTCTCTCTCTCTCTCTCTCTCTCTCTCTCTCTCTCTCTCTCCCTCCCTCTCTCTTATCTCTCTAACCATGGAACTCCGTATGGATAGAGCCTAAAGTGGGGTTAGAGATGAGCTAAATTTTTAATTCGTTTATTCGATGCTTAATATTTGCCTCGTGGTTTTACACTGCGAGGTGGTAGAAAAAGTCTAGGCAGGGTGCCGCGACGCGTTGCTGAGCTTATGGTTTATCCAATAGAGCATGCATAGCGACCAGCTTTCGTCGTGGTTCGGAGTGAAGTAAAATCATTTCTGGTATTGGGACTATGTCGTCACCCGTTCGAGCGTCTTTGGTTGGTTGGGCGGATTCGCGTGGCTCGCCGTTTTATAGTCAACTTCAATGTCTTGGTTCTGTATCTGTATATAGTAAACTACAATGTCTGTATCTAAGTCGCCATTCTGTTCCTGATCATGTTCGATGCTGATATGTTTAAGTAACGTTTGTGAGACTGACGTCGGCAGTAGGATCCCGTTGTTCTTGCGCATTTTTTCGATATTGCCTATTTATATATATGTCTATATATATATATATTAGGGTGAATGCAATTTAGGTCGAACTTGAATTTTCGAATTCTCCACGTAAAAACACAATCAAGATATTTTTTAAAAAATGTGTGTAATGTTTGAAGGCGTTGAAATTTTTTTTAATGGTGCCTGTAAAGAGTTGAATTTTAAATGAAAAAACACATGTATTTTGCTGAGATATAATATATTTATTTCCTAAACTCGTAATAGTGGTGAAAAAAATATAAAACTAGGTACACATATTGTACACATATTGAAGTTCAAAACATCATATTTACAGATTTTTGCAGTAATAATTATTCACGAAAAATGTTAAAAAATATGAAATCGAGGCTGTCTTCATAAAGCGTGAAATTGTGGAAATTATTACTGCAAAAATAAAAAATTATTACTGCAATTACTGCAGTTTACTGCAGGAATTTATTGGTGCAAAAATAAAAAATATGAGTGCCAAGTTTTAGATTTTTTCACCACTATTGCGAGTTTAAGAAATAAGTATGTTATATCTCAGCAAAATACATGTGTTTTGTCATTTAAAATTCAACTCCTTACAGGCGCCATTAAAAAAATTTTAACGCCTTCAAACTTTGCACACATTTTTTAAAAAATATCTTGATTGTGTTTTTACGTGGGAAACTCGAAATTCAAGTTCGACCTAAATTGCGGTCACCCTAATATAGATATATATACCAGACGAAACAACAACTATTGGCAGTAGAAATATCCCCAGACGAAATCTTTCCCAGTAGATAGAATATAGTAGTAGAGTTTGGTAGAATATAGTGTAGTATAGTATAGTATAGTATAGTAGAGTATAGTAGAGATATAATATAGTAGAATAGATACTGGGATACAAATCCCAAACTTTTCGTATTAATCTATCAGGGATAGAAATCTATGCCAGTAGAAATTTATCAGACTTGGGAGAAAACTTTTCGTATTAAAGCTGCATAGTTCGAAAGGGGTCATCGAGTGGTGGCTACGAGGTTGATGCAGGTGGAGGCGCTTCGAACATTTCAATGCCACGTCCATTTTTTTAATGGAACCAGGACTTTTTTTTGGACTTTCATCAAACATCTGGACACAAATGCACAAACCAGATTTCAAGATAATCGGTCAAAATCGTGTAAAAAAATCGACAAAAAAAGAAACTTCAATGTTTCCAGCCTAGAATCGATTTGAAAAACGGTGCAAGACTTACCCCGACAGAAGGTGCTCAAAGTGATGGCCACCACTTTGAATGCACGCTTGCAATCTGATTCACATCTATTGTATTGTCTTATTAATCACGTCAGTCTGCATAAACGAACAGGCTCTAATTGAGGTTTCAATAGTTTAATACTAAGCAAAATCCACGTCGTACGACTTTGTTTACATTGTTCGCAGCCAAGAATCTTATCTACTTCCTTTGGAAAGCAGTGAGAAGTTCGTGATTTATTCCCTAATAAAAGTGTGTTCTCTTCAATGAAAAGTACTACGACAGAATTGCCTTCTGACAGTACCGAATTCGATCTTCCGCAAAATGTTTGCACCGTTTCCTCAATCGATTCTAGGCTAAAAACATTGAAACTTCTTTTTCGACGACATTTAGTAATAAATCTTGATCAATTGATCTTGCAATTCGACATGTGCATTTGTTTTACTTCCATGATGCAATTCTGAAAAAAAGAATGGTCTCATTATAAAAAATGGAGGCAACCTTAAAATCTTCAGAGCACCTTCACGTCTGAGAGGTTAGAAAGTATTTCTACTGCTGCTAGTTGTTGCCGCATCCGGTGTATACATCTGTATACATACATACGCAGGTCGAAGAGACGAGGTTCATCGATTCAAGCATCAGAGATCACGGATGATCTCACCCAACGGAACACAATGCGTCAACGATTATTTAGCGTTTGAGCAACCATTCGTAATTTTTTATAGTCAATTAATGTCAATTGAAAAGGCGCGATCGCTTTGCCCATTAATCGAGGTGGTAATTATCCGATTATAATTGCCCTGGTAGGGTGCAGTTTCAGCCAAAATGCAGTTTCAACTGTCATTATCCCAGCCACACCCGGATTTTTTTTCGGGCCTTTGTTATTTTCGACACTCTGCTACTTTCAGGCAAAACCCAGGATGTTCTAAAGACACGTTTGGTCGTGTCGAAATATGGCGAAATAATTAGGATAAGGACAATAATAATGTATCATTATCATGCATGGAGAAAAAACGCGGGAAAGTAAACGAGATACACGTGCACATATATATGAATACAATGAGTATCGTAAAGGGTTGATGAATACATGGACGATAATATGAGGGAAGAAAACGCGGTGGGTGAGATGGACGGATTTACCTCTCGGCCGAATGAGCAAGCCAACGAACGGGCAAGCTCACGCGCTCTCCGATACCGCAAGTTCCGACGTTATTAGCCCGCTGCATCCTGCACATTCCCCTCCCGCGTCGACCGTTCGACTCGCTCTCTCTCACTCTCTCTCTCTCTCTCTCTCTCTCTCTCTCTCTCTCTCTCTCTCTCTCTCTCTCTCTCTCTCTCTCTCTCTCTCTCTCTCTCTCTCTTCAGCTCCTCGGATCTCGCGGCGAAGACCGACGAGCTGTCCTGCCAACATATTATTACTCTCAAAATGCCTCATTATTATTTCATATTTTCTACCCCCTCCACGTATCCTTTGATCTTTCGCTGGCTTTTCGTGTACGCAACGCACCGAAAAAGCAAAAAGCCCGACAGATTAATACAAATAAAAGCCGCGAACGCGAAGATGACGCAGCGGAAAAGTCTGTGTCATATCGAAGGGTACACACTTGAATGAGGAGTACTGGCCGATGTGCACCGTACATACAAGCCCGTTATATCGCTATGTAACAACTAGATCCAACATATGAATCAATCAATAGGTCAAATATTTTCTTCTTAATCCGAAGATTCATTTTTTTCTAGTTCTCTTTTAATTGTTCTTGGTTGATATTTAATAAGGGATAAATCAATTGTATACGATAAAAGGAAATAGTTCTGGAACACCCGGTACCATATAGCTTTTATTCAATCCCATCCACATTCACATCCGAACACACACACACACATGTATGTGTGTGTGTATATATTTCTATATAGGACTTAAAAAGCGTACAGAAAGGGAAGATGTATGTATATATATATATAAATATATGAAGGAGCGAGAGAGCGAAGTAAAAAGGAGAGATGGGAAGGGTGGGGGAACACATAAGGGAGGTCCGGTATTAACAATAATTATTGGTTCGAGCCTTAACTCCCCGTCCGCGATCTTTCGAATCTCAAGATCACAAGTGAGATCAATTATGTCCGACTGATTAGCCTGAGTCTCTCCGATCGTGGTTATACGCGTGCACACGGGAGGCTTTTCATACACGGGAGGACGAAAGATAGCCAGAGAGAGAGAGAGGGGGGGGGGGGGTTAGAGGTAAAGAGGGAGGCAGAGATCGAGAGAAAGAGAGGAAGATTCAGGCTGGGCGTATGTGTTCCTTACTCTTCTCTCTCACTGCCTCGCTTATTTTCGCGATATACGCGCGGATACGTTTTCTCCGGTCTCGCGGTGATCGAACAAGAGAGAATCGACGTGTTACGTATAGAGTTGACGATGATTTTGCTCCCGAAACTAAGAAAAAACGTGAACGCACGCGAACGCGAATGAGAGGGAGCGAGAGGGAGAGCGGAAAAAAATGGTAAAGAGAAAAATTTCGAGAGACCGCGAACAGGTCGTTCAATCTCCGAACTTACGGCAATCGCGAGAGACATGAGCACCGCGCGAGGGTTATTATACGGAGCAATTGCGCGAGAGACTCCCTCGATCGCGCAACTCGCTTTCGTCCCTCATTCCTCATTCCTCCCCCGATCGTGGGTAAATTCTTCCCCGAAAGAGAATGAAGATGCCGAAGAGATACTCTTTTGCACTCCTCTCTCGCTCTCTCTCTCTCTCCCCCCCCCCCCCCCTCTCTCTCTCCACTCGTTCCTCTGCCTCTCGCATCGCCTTTATCGTCTTCTTCTCTTTTGCCCGCTGTATATACCCTCAAAGATATTATCCATATACTCATTTCATCAGGCGCAGAAGCAATGTATAAAAAGTGCTCTTCCTAGCAGCCGCCCCCCTCACTCTCTCGCTCTCCCTCTTTCTTGTTTCACTGATAATACTGGGGGTCTCATCGCGGAGCCTCGCGAGCGATTCGCTTTAAAAAATTCCACGTTCGAGGAGCACCGCGCGCGCGCGGGAACACGGGGCAAAACGAATACGTGTGGTAAGATGAATCATAAGCCCTAGCTACTAAGCAGTGAAAGCACAGTGCTCCGGTTTAAGTGTGGAGGGGTGGTGGCGAGGAGAATGAGTGTAAATGTATCAACTGTGGCGGAAGCAGGCGTCTCGAGTAAAAAAACAATATCGATTTTTTGAGAAAACGATTTAATTTTTGGTAAAGTTTATCATTATTTCAGTTCATTTGAGTTGCTGACACTGATTAGAGACAGCTAGGCAAACACAATGAAAGTACTAATTATTAATATGATAAAAAGGGTTTGTCCGGAGTTTTGAAGATTATTGCGTGGTTTTTTGTTAATTCGTTGACCGTCTAATAGGGCAAGATGAATACAAGGTATTGCAGAGCCGCAGTATTTTACAACGCACCACTAATCGCGTTAGAAAGGGTGAAATGAAACTTGTAAAGGCTTTGGTTACTCTTCAACCGGCGTTTCTACCATGGGAAGAAAAAGAACTTACGAATGATTAAAACGATATAGAAGCAAGATTATTCGGACTAAATACTACAGAAATCAAACGATGGTTTATCAAATTGCTGGTATTGAGAATGAAACTACATTTATATGCAAAAGATGCCAATAATTCGTGCCCCATCATTCTCCCAGCGCCGTTTCATCTTGCCCCGCATGCGGGGTGAGTAAAATAAAAGTTTAATTAAAAATATTCATTGTACGGTAACCATCAGAAAGACTGATTTTTTTTGCTGCCAAAATTAAAAGATTAATAGATGTTGGTAAATTTTCAAAAGAATCATTAAAATTATCCTACTCGTATATGTATTGTTTTATTTGAACATGACCTTGGCGTTATCGTCTTGCCTCTACTTCCCCTATATGCGAGAAAATCGAACGAGATTTTTGCTGGCCCGGTGGGGTGAAATTTTTGCGGACAAGATCCTCTCACGTGGCTTCGTGTACCTACATACGTTTTGCAACTCATCCGAGGATACGGTGTAGGCGAGAACGTTGCCAACGAGCCTAGCTTAATCCGCGCCCCAGCGTGGGATAAGAAAAGTGATCGAGACGCGCGGCTTAAGTACGTTATTTATCGAAAAACATCACATTGTCAAAAGTTTCGATCGTATAGAACGGTGTTTGAGAGAATGAGAGGGGTTGCGAGGAAGAGGGCGAGGAGGAGGGCAAAGGGGGAGCGAGTAAAGAGCATGGCAGGGATTATTATCACGTATGTTTTAAAAGTTACCAGAACGTCACGACCGAAATATATATCGACTGGTTGGAAATGTGCATTCTTAGAGAGGATTCGTTCCAGCCAACATTTTACCCCTATGAGCAACACGGGCATTCAAGCAGCTTTAAATTTAAACGACGTACTTGGAGGAATATTGTGCGAACTCTGCGCTCATGTATATGGGGCATTTCATTCAAGTGGTGATATCTAGGCTATGAACATTTGAGATCGGGGTTAATGTTTTTCGTTTAGCCTCAATGCTTCAACGTTAAAGAAGGTCGAGGATATTACGATATCTGTGGTCCTCAATTCTGACCACGCAGGCTTCATATTTGAACCAAAATAAAACTTGATTCAAGGGTAATAAAAATCAAAATTCGACCATTGAGAGGCCGTAAACAAGGGTTTTAAAGTTTGTATGAGGTAACATTTTTGTGTCAGATTTACTTAAAACTGTGTTTTGAAAAACGTTTCAACCGATTGCGTTTTTTATTGTGACGATTATTTGGTGACATACCGTCTTCTAGTCCCGCCCTAGTTTTACACATGTGAAAATCTAATTTTACGTACAAATATCTGGGATGTTTTCCAGGCGAACGAAGAATGTGTTTCATAGCAGTCGGAAGTGTTGGTCTGAATCGTCTCATATCAAAAAAATTGCGCACTGAAGATAAATCGTAACATTTCTTGTCACGGTGGACCTCGGGACGAATTTTAAATAGGCTGTCTCCCATAAGACATATAACACACTCGAAAACGCCAATTAATATTGATTTCGGATTAAAAAAAAATCATCGCTCAAATCTAAACGTTTGTCAAGATATCTCAATTTCAGTACGTGCAGTTTCGTTTTAAAGAGGCAGCGTCAAATTCAGTTAGAGGTAAGCTTCGTATTTTTCAAATAAAAACCGGCACTTTTAAACCTAGCAAGCCACAGTCTGGCCTGGTAGACCGAAAGCAGATTTTGTAGTCCTCTACCTTTCGGAACAATGCTTTAGGACACGAAAAAAAAAACTATAGCGGCGCCCTTGTACAGGCAGAATAGCATAACCTTCAAAGCCGTTTTAGTGTTTCTTAGGACTTTTGTTTATTTTTGCAGTCTATCGGACCAGAGTGTAGCAAAGTCGTACAATTTTCTTCGAAATCGTAAGTACATTTTTGTCATTTATCACGTATCTGTTGCCTCTGAAATGGTTAATAAAGAACGCGACTAATAATAGAATTTAAAAAAGAAGAAACATTATGCAAACGAATCGAAAACGTGGTTTTTGATTTTCAAACTTCCATTTCATACTGAAAAAAAGGCTTCGCTGCAATTAGTTACTGCAGCGAGCTATGAAAAAAGTGAAGAAAATCGAAAGTAAAATGAGCGCTGCATCTCATTCTACCCTCCATGCTCTGTTATACTTTAGTCATCATTCCCTCCTAAATAATAATAATGGTTTCCCATGTTTCTGAAATGCAGACGCGTTAATTTTACTATAATCGGCATAGAAAACCTTTTTCATACCGAATTTTTAGTCACTCGATTCTCTTTTCCTTCTATCATGAATCATATGAACTCACTCGCTCAAGAAATTCAACTTCTTTAACCAGATGAAGCCGACATATTTTTCTCACGTAAGCTTAAGTACCCTGCTGAAAAATTGTTGCCAATCAGTGCATTTGGACCTGTTTTTCACGATACTTTTTCTGTGTCCGTAAAAACTGTTGGAAATTCTTTAGATAAGTGCCTTTTCCGAAAAATGAGCGCAAAATATTTTTTTTGCTATTTTCCCATTTATTGGATGATAAATGATGATATTCAGTCGAGGGAAGCTGACATTCACCTCCACCCCAGCGCCGTAAAAAGTGAAGGGGTTTCGAAGCATGCAAAAACACGTGATAAAACAGGGAATTTTTATCATTTAGATGCCTATATTCGCTTCGTTTGGGTTTGTTTGGGTCCCAAACACAAAAAATTATAATTATTTTTTGCTCGTAATAATTATTCGTCGAAAAGTCGTTTATCTAAAGAATTACCAAATTTTTGAACAAATGACTTTTTGGGTTCATCGATTATTAAGTCACATTGCCGGAGTCTGGCGTTTCCATTTCACCACAATTGAACCTGAATCAACGTATTCGTTGGAAAAATATAGAGCGATAGACGTCGTCGGTCAATCAGGCTGATGTGTCGCGAATTGAATTACTAAAAATAACGAAGGCTCAAATCGTGGGGTTGTACAACCTCGTCCGTTTATATTTCAAATGAAAACCCCCGCGCCATCGTGACCTTGGCACAACCTTGACACGTGAAAAAATCCACAAAACGATAATTAGCTCAAGGCGGCTGTTCGTGATTGTTTTCCGAAAGGGAGTGATGTAACAACCATGGAAAAAAGGGTTCAAAGAATGAAGCGTCGATTCACTGCATCGAGTGGCCAATTTCCAGTGACTCACCCGGTACACACGCATACACACATAAACGTATTCGAATCTCGGGCGATTCTCGAAGTTCCTTCGAGAGATGATGCGCACTCGCTGCAACGAGAGATACCCTCGCATGCAAATATACGGGTCCCGGAATCGCGGTGCGCGCGAGTATGAGAAAAACGGGGATGGATACGCGGGCCGTGTATAGAGTGGGAAAACACGCGAAAGCGAGCGTAGGAGCATCGCAGTGTTGGTAGCCCGATAGTAATAGTAGTAAAGTCGTATCGCGTATACGTACAGTAATATGCTCGGTGTGTCGGTTATTATAGTCTTGGAAGGATAGGAACGCGGTAAAAGAAGGAGCACTGACCTAACCTAACCGGCCCACCTAGTCTCATAAATTCTCGGGCAATAGTTTACGACGAGGCACCGCCCCGTGTCATTATCGCGCGGGAATAACGCCGCTACGCCGCCACCACCGTATACTCGCTTAGCCCCCCCCCCCCTCTCTCTCTCTCGATTTTTCTCTCTCCCCCTTCGCCGACTAACTACTCGTTTTCCTCACATTTGCACTTGTTTTTCACGTTTTTCTTCTTTAGTACGCTTCGCGTATAGGTATAGAGAAATCGATAGATATCGTTGGGGCGTATGGGACGTTCCATGCGGTAGTTCAGTCGTCGAACTATTGGAAACTTGGACTGAGGGGCGATGCCGGTCCGTTGGCTGCCGCGATACGATTCGACTTCTCAAACTGGTGCTTGCATTAGCACAATATCGAATTTCAAGTACGGTCTATTTTGGGGCGATATTATGTGAGTTTGGTAACTGGTATGGGAATCGAGCAATGCACGGCGCCTAAAGGCATTTCTGTTATTCCTAAACATTGGAATAGTAGGTGGAGAGCGCGAAGAATTTGGACGTAATACGGATCGGGTATAGTTTTCATTGGGACGGTAGATTATTAGCTTGTGGAAAAATAAAGTGGAAAAATAAAGTTTTTTCTTTCAGCTTTTCTCAAAGCTCTTATGAAATGGCGTAAGTCGTGTGTGACATTTTCTATCGTACGACCGGATAATTTTTTCAGATGCTCATCCATGCGTTAACAACAGATGCGTAAAATTGTCTTTTTTTTTGTCGAAAATCAGTTTTTTTTCTTCGGCTGGCCATTTTCATAATTTACAAAATAAAACAAAAGTAATCGAACCTACGGAAGTTTGATTATTGTACTAAGAATACATGTTTTTGAATTTCAGATGACGTTAGATGCCAGAAGCACGTATTCACCGACTGGTCATTCAGCAATGGCAGCACTTTGTTCAAATAATACCTATTACTTCCAGTGTTTATCAATGTTCTTCAACAAAAACGTCTAACTTGGCGAGACTATGTATCAATCGTGTGTAAAATCACGACTTCGCCATCCCAATATTGTCATGGGAAAAAAATATTGAAAGCCGACCAGTTTGTTTGGGCCCCAAGCACAAGCAGAGCCGTCGATGAGCTTTGGCAGAGTCGAGACCTCCCAGCATGCATAATATTGAAGTTGGCTTCGTTGAAACGCAACCGAAGTTTAGCAGCCCGCCCCGTTTTTGGCAAATTTCAACTACGAGAATCGCTCCGAATTGAGTAAAATCCTTATCAGATATCTACATCGTAAATTGACAAGACACGATTTTGGACGATAACGAAAGTCAAGAAATAAAAACCAAAAAAGAATTTTCGTTGCGTTCCAACGATGCAAATCTTAGCGTCATCAAAAAAACGCTTACTTGCATTAAAAAACGGCAGATCACTCTATTCCATCGAAATACCCACTTTCAAGATACAATTTACAAATATAAATCCCTTACCCTTTCAACAATTAGGGCAATAATAATGTTTCGATTTTGACATCAACGGTTTATGCCTAGTTCTTACAGTAAAAAACAGGTCAAGTTTTGGATCTTTTTTTTCTCGAACAACGCAATAAAATTCTACAAAAATACGGTATCTCAAAAAGTATCATCTGAAAAACACACTGTAATGTTTTTGTGTAAAAATATTGAATTATCATCAATTTACAGCCGATGTCCAGTTAGCACCTTTCGAAAACGTCTATTGCGGTGAGCAACCCTTTCGACAAGCTTATTTAATATCGAAAAATCAAACAGATTTCTTTAGTACATCACTTTATCCTACAAATAATCGTAGCATTTTCCGGAATATTAAATAAATACATAAAATGCCGGCGTGTTAAAAGTGAGTTTTGATGTTTGCAAAAAAAAAAATGGGCACTTTCCGTTAATCAAATCGAAAGTATAAAACAGATAAAAAAAATTCTTCTATCAAATACTATATCTGTACATCTAGAAAAAACCCTACAAATTTCAGAATGATCGACGCAGTGAAGTTTTTGAGATATTTCGCTCACCAACTTTAAAAACGTACCGATTGGTTTCGAAAAAAGTGATTTTTTCGACTTTCACAACTAGGCGTAACCCGTTAATGGAATTAATATTATCACCTATAAGGATCAACAACGGCAATAAAAGTGATCACTTCGTTAAACTCACCCATAGAAAACCCTGCAAGTTCTTCAAATTTCGAACATCTCCCTGTCATCCGGGTAATTCTTTAGATAAGAGCCTCTATCGAAAGTTGTTTTTCCTAGTTTCTCCTTTATTGGGTTATGAATGATCATATGCAGCCAGGGGAAGCTGACATTTTTAATTAAAAAGATGTTGACGTGCAAAAAACCGTTAAAAATAATTCCAAATTTTCCAAAACCCAAACAAACCCAATAAAGACCTCGAAATGTTAAAAAATGTCCTATTTTGTCACGTGTTTCCGCGTACTCCACAACCTCATAATTCTTTTACGGGGAGGGGGCGGGGTGAATTTCAGAAAAAATGAACTCATATGCATTCGAGGGGCCATTCACTTGTGAAATCCTTCAAGCACTTCTGTTCGAAATCGAATGGAAAATCACAAGAAATCGCCTGAAATCGCGAACCGTCTTACTAAATCAACATTATCCGAATGTGGTTGAAATCCCCTGAAATCAGGTTTAAGTTTTTTGAAGTCGTCTGAAATCAGCATGAAATCACTTGATTCACGAAATCGCTAGAAATCATCGGATTCTCGAAACAAAGAAATGTTATTATGATTTTTCATAGCATAGTCCATTGTCCGTGCGTTCGAGCGGTTAGTCTGAGGCTTAACGCCAGTGCACGCGCCAGTTCATACAGAGTCATGTCAATTGACGTGACTCTGTATGAAAAAATTAAACATTTCTTTTAATATCTATATCTGTGTCTTTTTTAATCACATTTTTCATTTAAAAAAATTTTAATTCAAATTTGAGGAACAAGATTAGTCAATAAAAAAGAAATTCAACCATTTTACGATTTTTTTCTCCCTCCAATGATTTCAGCAATCGCTTGAAACGGAGTTGATGAATTCGAATGAAATCAATTGAAATCAACTGAAATTACGTTAAATCACATGACTTTAAAAATAGCTTGAATCACTTATGAAATCACAAAAATCACATGAAATCGACTTTACACGGAAATCTCTTCCGCACCTCACTTAATAGTGAACAGCCCCTCGTATGCATTCGTCGGAAAAGTCACTTATCTAAAGAATGACCGAAATCCGTGTCCACCAACGGGGCCCTCGCGCCAAGAAAGAGCGGAAGAAAAGCGACGCGCCGCGACTCTCTTATCCCGTACCCGAAACAAGCGCATCATCCTCGCACTCGCCGGCAGCCGAGTACTTCATATCGGAAGGTCTCGCGCGCTATAGCTAGAGTGAGAAAAGTTCTACTTATGTTAATACGATTATACGCGCGAGACGAGGCCGTTTCGCGCGCCGATGTACGGCGGTTTAGCGCGGGAGCCGAGAGTACGCAGTCGCCGTCCTCGCCGATCGTCGCGCGGGCGCGACATTTCATCGATATACGCACGCCCACGGTTACTTCGACGGGCAAATGAAGCGGGAAACGAGCAAAAAAACAAACGGGAGCATCGAAGAAACGAAGACAAAACGGCGAAGAAAAAAAAAAAAGAAACGAGTATGAGCGAGAAAACCTTGAGGATTCTCGTATATAATGCCGTCCGGTCTTTCACGTTGCCCACGAGAGCACACGCGTATTAGTAGTCGAGTGAGTTCGCGCGTGGACTCGCCTGGTAAGCCGGCGCATTGGCGCTCGCGTATATACGAGTGCACGCACTACCAGAGGGAGAGAGAGAGAGAGAGAGAGAGAGAGAGAGAGAGAGAGAGAGAGAGAGGGAAAGCGAGAGTGGCTTTAATCGGTAGTCTGAATCCCGGATGAAATCATTTCGTTCGATTCGCGAGGCTAAATGATTTTTCTTTTCTTTTTCTTACGCTGGACCTGAAGTATCCTGTGCGTGTATACGATATAGCCGCGGAGCGCCAAATGTATGTTGGCGTGTGCTCAAGTCACTCGATCTTGGACAAGAGGGTAGTGCTACTGTAGGTGGAGAGCGAGAAAGCAAGCGCGAGAGGGGGGGAGAGGTTGAGGCAGGAACGCGAAGAGGCCGCGTGCCGTTCATTCAGACGTTGGAAGCTTTCAGCTTTTTTACGAGCAACTTGTCACCACGACGATTTGTCTTTGTGCTAAAGAAAGACCTCTCTTCGCGAGCACATCGTTGACGTTGCTTCGCCTATATATATACACAGATATGAATAAAACGTACATACGTGCACACAAGCAAACGGACACGCGCGTGTACATAGATATTCCCTATGCAGGTATACGCAGGATGAAATCGGCCAGTACACGAGAGGGTAGAGTGAAAGCTCCCGCGCGAAGAGGGTTTTGCGTCCGAGAAGAAGGCCAAACCAAGTGACTCTATCTCGTCGCAGGTAGGACATATCGGATTACGTGTTTTGCATCGCCCTCTGAGCAACGTACGACGGTAAAACTTTGCTCTCTCTTTCTCTTGCATTCTCGCTCTTTTATACCACTCGCCTGACTTTTTATCCCCGAGTCGCTACCTGCCTCTCTCTCTCTCTCTCTCTCTCTCTCTCTCTCTCTCTCTCTCTCTTTTATCCTTACTTATTCATGTTCCTCTGCAACATAGTCCACGTATTTTTACAGAGAATCACAGAGAGAGAGAGTACGATGAACATACACCTGTTCATCCCTTCTGTTACTCTGGATTTCCCCTCTTTCTAGTCGTCCGGCACAATAAAAGGCGAAATTTCTAATAATTGCTCAGCCCAACAGTCGATTTGGTGTCTCAAAACTGTATATTTTTTCTAAATTTTATGTCTATACTATACCTATTTCAACACGTCATATTGATATTTTGCGCAACAGTACGGAAATATTCAACTTTTGAATAAAATCTCATAGTATTGAAACTGTCAATAAATAAATATTTTTCTTAATAAATATTAGATATAAGTCTTATAATAAGTCTTATATAAGATATAAGTCATATATAAGTCTTTATAAGTCATATATAAGTCATATATGTCATATATAAGTCATATATAAGTCATATATGTCATATATAAGTTTTATATAAGATATAAGTCATAAAAATTACAAATAAGTCTTAATAAATATTTTTCCATTGAGTAAGCTTCTTTTTCGTGATTTTATTAAGTGAGACTTATTGAGACAGTCACTTATCAAACTCCAAACGTAATCATCTATCATGTATACGTGTCCCTTCTTCCCTGATACCTGTCTTCCCTGTTTTTTACCTCGGTGGGAGCATTCTCCTTGCTCTTCACTGATGGAACCGAGAATTTCTACGAATTTATCTTGATCCTTTATTTTAGGGTAGATCGAGCAAGCTGCCTCTCCTTGCCACCGTCGACATATCCTGAATTGATTGATAACAGCAAATCAATGGTGTTGAAGTTTGCATCGTTGGAAGGCAACGATTTTTTTCAAACTCTTGTTTTTATTATTATCCTAAATCATCATTAGCAGATGTAGGTTGTAGATAGCTGAAGAAGGAGCTTAAAAAAGGTTTATGTGATTTTCGTAGCTTAGATCTACTAAAGGAAATTTAGGAAATTAGTGGAAATAAATTTTTGTCACATTTCAACGATGCAAACTGCAACGTCATGCAAATGATTTATAAAAAAAAAGAAAAGATTCTTAAATCAACTGTTAACGACACCTGCTATGAAATTAAAGTTAATTTGAAAACCTTGTATAGTAATTTAACATATAAGTTAGGTAATTTAATATTAGATCTCATTAGTGGTCACTCAACAAACGATCGTACGAATTATGCCGCCACCAATATTTTTTTTTTCTTTGACTTTATATTATATACACTGAAATGCAGATAGCGGACTCGGCAGGACTGCGCACGTGGCCTATTGAATTCCTCACTCTCTGATCCCTATTTATCCTCTATTTTTCGAAACATTTCTCATTGTTCGTTACTTTTTTTTCACTTTGCTACACTTTGCCCGTTTTCTGCATACATTATTCTTTCGAGCCGGTGTTCGAGCTACCGCTGTTAACGCTTCGGAGATTTGATACATACATTTCTTCATTCGCCGATCGCCGCACCCGCAACATGATTACCTCGAACACCACTCATCTCCCTTTCCCTCGCCGTCTGCCTCTTTCTCTCTTTTTCTCGCTTTCCTCGCTCGCTCACGGCCGATATCCAGTTGCATTGGAACGAACGTTGACGCGCGAAAAGATTTATTATCGATCTTTGTATGTATAAACGGGCAGTGTGAAAAGCCGATTTTCTCACGTTTCAGCAATCAATTGATTCACAGTAGGCGGCGAGGATGAAATATAGCGATGTTTCATTGCCCGACACGGCACGAACTCTACGAACGACACTTTTCTTATTTCGTCGTCTACTTTCCACAATGAAAATTGCACACTCCCGCAGGATGAATTATTTTTACGGTTGTATCTCGGACGAGGCAAATAAATCCCAAGTATCTCCATCTACATATACAAAACTTCTTTTCTATCGCCAGATTTCTGATAAAAATCCCAAAAGGCGTTCGAGTATTTTTCGTAGCTCAAATTTACCCAAAAAGTTCGGGCTACTAAACTTCCGTTGCGTTCCAACGATGCAAACTTTAATATCAGTATTGTAATGCGAGTGAAATTTTCATTTTGATGTTCGCAAATTGCAGCTGCCAAAATGTCTCTTCAATTTTTCAGCATACATATTGGAGATCTACAGTACGACTCTGCCAACAAGATTTCAAACAATGATGAAGCGAGCGAGACAGAGCGATAAAAATGGCATTTTCATCGCGTACCAGCGTCGCAAACTTCCACCGAATTCGCAACGTGGAAATTCGACTGAAGTAACCGTGACCATCGAAATAATTATCGTATCCTCGTATGCGCGTCGATTCAATCTATACCACGAGCAAAACATTCTTCTGATACCGAAGAACGAACATTTCGAAATGTATTTACCGAAGTATCGGGGTGTCAACGATTATTGAGACGTTAATCTCAAATACCGACCCATTAAAATTAACGACCGAATTAATGAAGAGGCATTTATTGCGCAGATATAAAATTTGTCCCTACGCTATAATGCGCCCAATATTACTACCGCACAAATTTTCGCCACGAGACGCAGAATTCTCACAAGGCAAAAGGAATAAAGTATGATACGTACGTGTATATAAATATATACATACACGCCAATATATATGCATACATACAGTGAGAGGAGGGACGCCCCAACATTGCGAGGGGGAGGAACCGGATAAATATGTCAGAGCGCTCACGGCGAAGAAACCGACGCGCGTTCAGTGTTGCTCCCAAGCACAGTCATCCGCTGATGCCAAGAGAGGAGAAGGAACTCGTGTAAAGGGATAACCCTGCGAGCTATACCGGATAACCCTTTCGTTCTTCCTCCCCCTTCTCGTTCTCTCTCTCTCTCTCTCTCTCTCCCTCCCTCTCACTCTTTCTTTCTTTCTGCTGATAGTATACATTGGACGCCGATATTAATCCTTCTCTTCCTCGGTAACGCGCTCCTCTCCAGTCTCTAGAAGCGTTATACATATATATGTGTGTGTGAGTGTCCAATATATATATTGGACGGTGCTTCCTGCGAGAGACTCGAAGATGCTACAGCCACCATCGAGAAAGCTTTTTCGCTCTCTCGGGCCACCGAAATCGAAGATCCTTCTCTTCCCCGCCCTCTTTGCGTTCTTTTTTTACACACACGCGCGCGCGCATGTATATGTGTATAGCTTTTTCTTTTCGTCATCGTCATTGTACCGACGTCTTCGGTACTGTTTGATAATATTTCAAAGTCCTGGCCTCTTTTCTTCAACTGTGCAGAAGGTGATATCGGCGAGGGAAGAAAAACGAGAATGTAAAACGCGCGCATACATATAAATGGGTGTAGGTACGTGTGCGTGGAGAGTTTGAGGCGATGCCGGAGGAAGGAGAGAAAAAAATATATATTGCGTGCGCGAGACGATGAACGAGAAATTTAATACTCTCTTTCTTTCTCTTGAATCGGCATCGAACGAGAACGCGCCCCGCGAATATACTCTGTAATTATTTTTATTCAAGACTGACCCGTGTGCCACTACACAAAGAATGAAACTTACCAACGTGGATGCTCGTGTGCCTCCCATTGCCGAATCAAGAGTCCGAAAACTCGGGTGAACACATTTTTAACGAAATTTCTCGGCCTACCAGTGGAAAAAGGAATTGCAACGGTAATCCGAGATCAACGTGAATCATTATCGATTTTAATGGAGCGTTCGTATTGTACGATATCGCCCGTACGAGTACACTCGAGATGTTTCAACGAGAAGCCCCATTAACGATAATTACGATTAAAAAATGTTAAAAAAATAATTTTCCAAGTAAATACTGATCGTTTTGGATGAAGCGAGTAGCCCGTTATCGGACATGGACCTTGCAGCGTGCACAGGCGTTCCACCACCACCGTCACGTATATACATTGTGTGTGTGTGTGTATATATATATATACCAATAGCAGCACACGCAATTTCTCTTTGAACGCACGTAAGTAACGTAATAACAATTTAATCAATAAAATAAGAGGATCGAAGCTTGGCAAAGGACGAAGCCTGCTGAACGAGGGGATAAGAGCGAAGAGAGGGAGGGAGCTCCTCCGAGAGGGCCCTTCGAGACTCTGCAATAATTACAACAGAGAATTATGAGAGGCAATACTTGATTGGATCTATAAGCCGCTCGTTCTCGCTCCTCTCGCTCTCTCTCTCTCTCTCTCTCTCTCTCTCTCTCTCTCTCTCTCTCTCTCTCTCTCTCTCTCTCTCTCTCTCTCTCTCTCTCTCACACACACACACACACACACACACACACCAGCTCCCTAACTCTTTCTCTCTTTCCGGGTTTGTCTTTTTTCCTTTCCCTCTTTCTCTTCGCCGCAACCTTTAACGGCATCCCATCGTTTTGCTGTACTAGAAAAATGTCTACGAAAAAGAAATGGAGGAAAGGTCTGAGGGGTGGAGGGAAAGAGAGAATAAGAGTAGCCCTGCGTATCTGATACTTGCAGCCATAAACGATCGGGACAGACAGTCGCTCGATTCGCGAGGATATTAAAAGAGCCGCGAATGCGAAACCGCGAGAGATCGACGCCCTCATAATCTCATCTGGGATGAGCTCTCGCACGCCACACTTTTCTCTATATCTCTCTCTCTCTCCCTCTCTCTCTCTCTCTCTCTCTCTCTCTCTCTCTCTCTCTCTCTCTCTCTTTCTCTCTCTCAAAATCACTTTAATCAATATTCAAGACTCGATTTCTGATTGTAATTAAACAATAATGACGGAATAATGATTTATTACGCGTAATTACTAGTTGCCGGTGTGCATCGGTTCATCTCTATCCCTTGCACTCTCTCTCTCTCTCTCTCTCTCAATCTCTCTCTCCCAATCAGTCCTTCTCACGTCCTCCTCACCTTCTTTACCTGCTCGTCCAGCACTCTTTCTCGATCATCCAACAGCTGTCAGAAAACCCTAGACCACATTTCTCTATTCGCGTTCAATTTATACCGGTTTACGCGTCTGTATACGCGACCGCGCGTGGTGGCGGCCCAATAACACGTGCTCGAACTCTTTTCGTTTGCCGTTTAATTTTCTTGCGATATTGCTATCGCGATTATACCCAGTTGGACGTTTTCATTTTTCTTGGACTTATTTTCTCTCTCGGTATATATTTATAAACTCGCACACGCGGATCTGTAGATACACAAAAGCGTCAATCATTGCGCGATCATTTTATTTCATTAGGAGACAATCGCGCGTCCTCGATGCTACATATATATATATATATCTGACATAGAAAACGAACAAAGCGAACTCGCGCTTGTTGAAGCATTAATCATATCCTACACACAAATCAGGTGAGTGGAGAGGATAGATCCTCGCGTGGGTTTCGATCATGTGTGCAATATCCTTCCATCCCGAACTAATTAACGTCGAAATATTTATTTATGCACCTTGTTTTTTTTTTCCCCGTCACAAATTTCTTCACGAGTATTCGCGCGGCCTGCGTTATGCACCTGCGTATTTTATTACAGCAAACGCACACCGCGAGAGTGCGGACGTTGCGTTTTACGCAAGGGATTATGCGCTCCCTACGTGTATGCGGTTGCGATTGTGCGACCTAGCTCTCCTCACGTGAAACCCACGAGGGAATAGCTTGTGGGAGGAACTGTGCGAACGTGTGCTGCGCCCTGTGTTCTACCGTATGTGTATATAAATATACATACACGCACGCGTACTACGAAAGATTCAACTACGAAAGAGCCCTCGATAACGCGATGTACATCATGCGTCATCGTATAGTAATAATGAGCGTCCTCGTATAGGATAAACTGACTATATATATATATATATATATATCGTACGTCCCCCTACACACAATATTTTCTTGCGATAGCCAAGCCCAATGTGTGTTGTACATCGGTATATTTACGCGGGTATACGCATCGCGGGACAAGAAGAGGCCCGGAAAAAAGTGGTTGGATAAATTAATGACCAGGCTAATAACGGCAACCGTTCGATTCAAATGCGATAAATACCTTCGTGTATATATAAGGATAAGGCTTTGCGTATGTGTATACGAATACGTTTTTAAGAATATAACGAATCTATAAAGTTCGAACGAAGAGGAAAAACGTACGCGGGGAAAGACAGAGAGAGAGAGAGAGAGAGAGAGAGAGCCCGGGTAATAGTAGCGGTAAACGGGTACCTTTTCAAAGATAAGCCCTCCCTTCCCCGCTATCTATCGCTGTCTCTCTCCGTCTCTCCGACTCTGTCGCTCCGGACGAACGAACGAACGAAGGAGAGTGCGCTCTTGCGTTGATATAATATTAGCAAGATTGCCGAGAGAGAGATAAGAGCGGGAACCTGTATATAATAGCCCCACGAATAGGGAATATGGCAGGGGAGCGAGCGAGAGAGGATCGTTTCTCGATCGAGAGGGAACCGCGTCGAGAGTGCGCGGCGAGAAGGGATCAAAATTACCCGACGCGAAATTCTTCGCTACCAATCAGCGCGGAGATAATTAAACGAGGGGTAGGTAGAATACGCAGAGAGAGAGAGAGCGAATGGGAGAGAGAGAGAGAGAGAGAGAGAGAGAGAGAGAGAGAGAGAGAGAGAGAGGGAGAGAGGAGAGCGATAGGATCGGCGCGGGGAGGCAGAGGGGAAAGGCGTGGTTCACTCGCATGCTCGGAAATGATGGAAGCCACCACAAGAGCCGTAGCGAGAGAAGCAGAAGTGGCAACCGCGGCTGGGAGAAGGAACACGACGATACGACAAAAAGAAGTATATATATGTATAATAAACGCAACGTCGGGATATAGGGTGTTTTCTATGTTTATACAATGCAGGCGCATTATATATGCATAAAGAAACTAGCTGGAGTTGAAGTGAGAGGGCAGAAACGAGGAGAAAGAAGAACGGAAGGGAAAGAGAGGGAGATCTCGCGAAAGACGAAAAGACCAAAACGATATGAGGTTGGAAGTAACGGTACGACGATTGCAAATGCACTACAGCAACACGCCATACGTTGCAGAATTAATGGATTAGCGCAATTTTTGTCGTTATCACGTCCTTTCATCTCTTTCAGCACTCATACAATGCCCCCCATCGATAGGAAATGAATAGCAGCCCGAGAATGAATGCGGAAAAAGGAAAAAGTAGATCGTGGTAGAAAAAAAAAACGACGTCAATTATAAACGATAAAATAGGCGATAGAGCATCCGTCAAAGGAGATCCAGATGAAGAGGAGGATGCAGCGATAACGGCGCGAGTGCAAATCAATTAGAGACTCTCTCTCTCTCTCTCTCTCTCTCTTGCTCTGCGAAATTGATGGATACATTATTTTTTTAGCACTTTCATTCCCTCTGTCTCTCGTGTCGGAGATAGCTCGGTCGGTAAGCAAATAAAATAGCGTCAAAGTGAAACATGCAAGAAGACGAATAGAAGCTTAAACGCCAAGAATATATTTTTTAAAAGACAAAGTTGAAGATCGTAAGAGTACTCTATTAGGCATGATTGCCAAGAAACAAAAGGACCGAGAAAGAGATAAAAGGATACGTTGGTGAGGATGCAGCGACAACGGTACGTTGGAAATCCATTATAGGGTCGTCGGGAAATTGAACGATCGACTATTACTTTTTGCTTCGCACTGCATTCATACGCACGGATAAAAGTTGCTTGCATCCGGACCATTAAACTGTGAGGTCTACTATTCGCCCTCTTTTCCACGGATAACTTACTAGGTAGGCAACTAAGTACCCGGGTTTCACTTGGACATCTACTTGGACTATAGCTTGGACATCTGTAAAAAATACCCAGTCGTAATATAAACAAACATCGCAACACAACGACCTTTTTTCTAACCTCGAAAATGTCAAAGTTTGTGCCAAATAAACAGCATTTGCGGGAAGCATTGCTTTTCTGCTTCAACCTAAAAAAACAGCAGCTGAAGCACGTCGGTTACTTAAGAAGCCCTACGGCGAACATATACCATCAAAAACAACATGTGAAGATTGTTTCGAGCGGTTCAGAAGTGGCAATCTTGAAACTGGGGACAAGGAGCGCTCGGGAAGACCGCAAACATTTGCGGACGCCGATCTGCAATTACGATGCAGTACAAGATTGGTTGGACGAATGGTTTCAATCCAAAGACGCGTCTTTTAATCGTCGCAGTATTTACGTATTGCTAGAGAGATGGCAAAAATGTGTAAATAGCGAGGGACAATACTTCGAATGAACCATTTTTTGTATTCGTCTTGAAATTTTCGATTTTTCATTGGCAAAAAAAACTCGGAAACTTAGTTGCGCACCTAGTACTGGATTGGCGCAACTGACTTTTGTGTTAGGCTTCGACGGTAACGCCAACCAGCCAATGTAGCAACGTCCAGCTCTAGTTGTTACAACTAACTATTCGCCTCAGCGTAACTAATGACATTGGTGAGTCTCATTGTCCCCTGCACAGGCAATGTTAACAAGGATTATTCCTTGCGAACAATGCGACTACGAGAGGGCAAAGCTGATTGTGAGTCTGGTATTAATATGGACCTTGCGCAGAATCAGTCATCGACGTGGTACCCTTGTTTGGTAGTAAGAATAGTTACATAGAATTATTCTTCCCAATGGTACACAGTGTCAGTTGGAAAGCAAAGAAAGAAAAAACATATTTTCATTCTTAGGTTGTAAGGCGGAATCGTAGTAAGGAGCAGAGTCGCGGAAGCGACCGGTACCAACGAATTTCGGTTGGTCAAGCTAATTGTGTGAATCGGAAAAACTTCCCGATGCAAGCGTAAAGGTACGAAGAGACAAGCCGATGCTGGAAATTCGTATCCAACTCGCTGACAAGTTGTCCCGATTAACTTTTTTCTACGCACGCGTGTCTCTCGTAACCCAAAATATAAACTACTCGGATCGGTAATCAGCCCTGTATGGAAGCGCGCCCATCACTTTACCATGCGATATTCATCCATGTGCAAACGACAGCCCAAATTTGCAAGAAAATATTTCAAACGATAATAAAAATCGAGACGTCGACACACAAGAAGCACATTTCGTTGCACCCAAACGAAACCAAACAAACTCGAAAATCGTTGCAAACCGATAGTTGTACACGGAGAAAAACAACGCCATTGTATTTCATAGACATTTGGTTTTTTTATCGCACCATCGTCCCTGCATCGCTTTCGCCAGTCGTATATGCATATCCAGGTAATAAAACAGCGCGAAAGCCGAGATGTAAGAAAAACAGACGGAAAAAGAAAAGATTACAAGAGTAGAGAAAAATATAGACGATAAAGGTGAAATAAAAAGAGAAAAAAAAAACGCTGAAAGAGGAGAAAGAACACACGCATTTCGTGAATAGAGATTTATCAGGTGGATGGGTCGCGGCGAATGACAGAGGGAAGAAGCATGGGAAAGCAAAGACGGTTCGTGTTACCCATCGGACCTTAATATAAGCCGCGGCAAGACCTCTTATTCTCTTCCAGCGCCTTGTCCTCGCGTCCCCCCCCCCCCCCTCTCTCTCTTTCGATCTCTATCCTTCGATTCCTCCGCTTCTTACTGACCCGACGCATGCTCTTAACCTTTTCAAATACAGTCCTGAAAGGCCAAATATTTGAGGGCTATATCGTCGCAAACCCCGACAAATATGAACACCTAATAAGACAGGGAATCTCTTTGGACAGCGGTACGTCCGTCTGATCTCCTAGTATTTTGCGACGAGGCGTATTTTGCGACGGTTCAAAGGTTCCTCCACTCGTATTTTCATATTCCAAAGCCAAGCTCTCTTTTCGCGTCTCATTTTCTTGACTCGTCGTAACGCATCCGCGCACTATTTACTCAGGGTCGAGCGAGAACGTGACTCCGAGACTCCCGTTTCACGAAATAGAAGCCATTTGAAAAAGCTTCGCCAACGGAATACCGAGTAACCGGTCTCTTTTTTCTTCTCCGTATTTTAGCCGCACGCTGAGCTTCGGCGTGACCGGGAAACTAACCGCGAGCGTTTCGAAGACTACGAGACAGGCGTAATTTTCGAAGCGGCGCAAGTAATTCGCGGAATATGAGATAGAGACACACCGAACGAACCAAATATTATTGCGAATCGGAGCTCTTTCTGGACGTTGAAGAGAGCGAGAGGGGGCGTGGTGGGAGAAGGGGGGGCCAAGAGACCGGGAAGACGCGGTGCAGCCCCACGTCCAACTTTTGAGACGCGAAAACCATGGGGTTCGGACCCGTACATTTTACGGCTTCTAGACGCAGATGCGATTTTACGAGGAAATCTCTTGACCGCCCACGCGCCAACTCGGCGAGCAGCAAAACCGGCGGTACGATAGAAAGAGAAGAGTTCAGTTGCGGATTGGCGAAGATACGGAGAGATGGAGAGAAAGGGAAAAGGAAGAGTCGAATCGTCACTCGTTCCCTGGCGAACCAATGCGTTTTTAGTGCATCGCTGATGCGCGGTATTAAAAGTGCATTTAACAGATATATAGACATTTACTTATATTATACAGGATAGACAAATATATATTTTTCAATACTCCCGTCTCCCGAGACGTCGCGATGAATATCGTGTATTCTTTCAACGGCAATGAAGTAGCCAAGTAACACTTGAGTGCTAACTCGGGGCTTTCAACTTCTTAGCCGTTCGATGCATCTCTTCGTTTATATGTCGCTTCTCCCTCCCACTCTCTGCACCCCCCCGCCCCTCGCTCTCTCTTTATATCCGCGTCTTTTCCTCTCCGATCTTCTCGAATCCTGCTCGCTCGGACTTTGCTATACGTTAGGGCTCTGGCCGGGTATTAAATTCCCAACAGGATGATGATCGTTTTCTATAGTACTTCTTTTACGCGTATACGTATTTACTATCGAAGACCGAGCAGAACTGTGGTCAGGTAGCTTCTACAATTCCTCGACGCGGCTTAGTAACTGTCCCACGTGTGTACCAGCGAGGTGTTACATTACTCGGATTATTATATGATGCGCTATTTTCTCAAGATATATCTTTTTATTTGCTCTCTCCTTTGCTCTGCCTTCGAGAATTCATTTTATGATGATTTAGTTTTTATTGTCATTGAATTCGTGGATAAAGAATGCGTCATTCGGCTTGTACGAAATTTATTGAGTCGGCATAACAAGAATCCGATTTACGGGTATATGGCAGCTCATTTGCGTGGTACTTTCCGGTCGGAAAGTGCCAGATGTTATAAATGGGTGTATCGTAAAGGCATCTTTGATGCTCGATCTGTTACTGCCTAATTTCCCATCCACACACACACACACACACACACACACACACACACACACACGCACTTATAGTGGCAGCAGGTACGGTGGCAGAAGAAAAGGGTCTACACACACATCCATATACTTTTCTATGTCCTGTACCTGTTGCTACTAACTATGCGCCGCGAGACGTTTCC
The DNA here is from genome assembly GCA_951751655.1 of Ophion costatus. Taxonomy (NCBI): domain Eukaryota; kingdom Metazoa; phylum Arthropoda; class Insecta; order Hymenoptera; family Ichneumonidae; genus Ophion; species Ophion costatus. The sequence continues at coordinate 3,530,307 of OX632365.1, read as the reverse complement.
GTGAGTCGACTATTACCGATCATCGAGAGGGAAAGAAAAGTATGCTTGGATTAATGCCACGTTGGTCTGACAGAGCCACAAACTCGTGCAATAAATAAGAAACGTGTAGAACATTTTCCAAAGATTTCTTCCCCCATAAAGATGCCGGAATATATATATATATATATATGTGTGTGTGTGTGTGTGTGTGTGTGTGTGTGTGTGTGTGTGTGTGTGTGTGTGTGTGTGTGTGTGGGTGTGCGCGACTATAAAGTTCGGTAATTCAACACGCAAGCGAAGAGTGTCGGTTATGACGTAAAATAATCATAATATTACCGAACATTTTCTTCTTACTGGATAGAAAATTATTTTCTCGTTGCGCGGCAGTGAAAAAAGCATGCGATCAAAGTTTGCATCCGTCGGAATGCAATAAAAATGATTATTTTGCAAGTACTCGAATATCTTGTCGCCAATCGTCGTTACGAAAATGCATGAATCATATTTTACGTCGCTCGTTTTGATTTTAAATCTGCACAAAATTATTTTGTAAAATAATAAAAACGAGGACCTAAAAATACAAAAAAAAACAATTTTCGTCGTGTTCCAACGATGCAAACTTCAGGACCATGACAAAGCACTGGTACATCGAAGCTTCGAAACAAATGTTCAATATATCGATCTACGCGTTTACCAACCGGTTTCTGAAGATTTTCCCCGACCGCGATTTGATTAGCCGGCAATCAATATTTGTTTTCTTCCTCGATCATGGTGAGTTTACCGTATGAAAACGTGTACCAGATCTCTGCATTCAATCACGCGTGTCCATTTTTATCGCATGCACTCGCATTACAAAAGACACGAGATTCGAACAATCATTCTTTACGTCCGATCTTTCCGAGTACACGTATCGTATACATAGGCGAAACATGTGGGAGAAAATTAGGGGCCTCTCGGCACAAGAGACAAAAATTCTCATATGGCGGGGCTGTATTAGAAGTGTCATATCTCCTTCTCCAACTGACAATAATGTCGGACGAGGAGGATCGCCCAACGAGATACACCGCGCATCGAAAAACACTTTTGGTCTCTTTCGTATAGGGTTCTCGCGCATCGGGCCCTAGGGTGTGCGCGCGTGTGATATTTACACTCGATCAGGCTAATCGCGTTCGACGTACGATTTGGGGAGGCCCGCGGTATCGTCTCGTCCATATATGCTCATCAATTCTGGTCGCTTCGTCAGCTCGCATACGCATACGACTATATATATATATATATATATATATATATATATATATACATATATACATACACATATGAAATATCGTCTTCTCTTCACCCTCTATCGCTCGCGCTATCGAAGATCCTCCGTTAGACACAGGTTTGTACTCTGAAGGGAGAAATCTCTCTGTCTTTAGGCTTGTCCGTGGGTTCCCTTGCACTCGTGCGTATATTATTTTCATCCATCATGGATTATACACTTTTTTCGTCGCCCCTGCATTATTTATTGAGCCGTACACTCGCGCGCGCGCGTGTGTGTGTGTGTGTGTGTGTTTGTGTGTGTGTGCATTTGCATTTTAAAACATGTATAACAAATATCATTAATCCAAGAATAATCGTGAATAAGAGAATAACGAATGAATGGTAAAGGATTTTCTTCATTCGTCCTCTACCAGTATGTCGAAATTCGAAGAAACCCCAGCTTGTCGGCGCGCCTGTACACTGCGGATGCACCCAAATGCATTACCGTCGAGTGGAGCTGCTCGAGCGACACGAGTGCGAATGATGAAAAATTAATAACTCGCTTGTGTTGCACACGATTGGAATAACCGGACGTGAAATTCTTCATCGAATGAAAAACAAGTCGTAGCCGACGTCTCTCTGACCATCTCTATGAGTATACGCGAAAGGTACGGGATAGGCTGTATTGCACGTGGAAACGATAAATCGATGTATTAACGCGGCTCAGCATAATTAATATCGACGAGAGTAAATTATGCTTCGCCCATACGTATGTGTATAGGTATAGGCGCAAACACGCATATATATATATATATATATATATATATATATATATATATATATATATATATATATATATATTTACACACCACACACATATACTAAATACGAAGGCACAAGTATACGTACATGCACGCGTGCATACGTAGATATGAATACGATCGGTGCATTAGTCGCTCAGTTGCTCTCATTTGCTATGCGTATATATAATAAAAGCTCAGCCGAGGTCTTATAGACCCAACTGGTATACATATAGCAGTTACACTCTCGGGGTGTACGTTTAATCGTCGTTGCTCGTGTGTCTCGTCGTGTGCTTGCCTCCCGACCCGAGACCCTCGCGACTACTCTCGCATCGTTTTTTTTCTTTCTTTTTTTCTTCCTTTCCTTCGCCGAGCATAGATCGCGAGTACGCTGTGAGTTGCAGCAACAGCGGCAGAAGCGAGAGTGTGCACTGCATGCGGCAATGCCAGTGTGCGCATATATGTGTGTGCGCGCGTGCTTGTGTGTGTTTGTGTGTGTGGGGGGGGGGGGGGGGGGGGGGGCAACGTCACGGCTCCTGCCGAGACAAACACACGCCTATGCCCATACTAATTGCAACTGAGGAACGCGCTCTCGCACGCGTGTTACTTGCCATGGTGTGATCGGTCTCACGGAGCAAGAGACGGAGAGAGAACTCTGAATGAACGACCACGGGATATACGTGTGTACCAGCCGGATGATACAAGCGTGAAACCTTCCTCGTAACAAATTTATAACTGCCTCTACGTTTCAGCATCGAACGTGTTAGGCTGGAATGATCAACGGGTGGGGTCTATTGTTTCAATATTTATGATGAGAAGTTGAATTCCAGAGCCACACAAGCGGCAATGAAAGATTATGGATTTTCCAATCGCCCTCCTTTCATGTGAGTTTTCGTAATTTTTCCAGTCGCAAGAACTTTGTTCATTTTATACTTGTAGATA
>OX632365.1:3490567-3527147 GCA_951751655.1 Ophion costatus | reverse complement strand
TATCCCATACGACACCGTTCCCCCGCCCCCCTCCCTCGACTTCGTCGATTCCTTCTTCCTACGTGGTGCGGTAACACCCTCGCAAACCGCAAACTCCTTTCCCAACCTCAACGTTTCTTTTACGGTCCATCTTTATATTTCCTTACAACAAAGCTCAAGTTCGTTCAACTGAGCTAAAAGTATGCAAAGTTATCGACGACGCGAGAAGAGTTAGGAAAATGAACTCTACACTTCCGGATCGAATTTTGTTTCGTTGTATCGCTTCAGAAGTTCAGGGAAACGTTATGGAGGAAAGGGATTTTTTCTTGGCTGTGGATATGACCAATAAAAGCTCAGGCCAAGCTTCATAAGTAACCCTACATCGCTTTCGAGAACAGTAGACCTATTGAAATCGTGGAAACTTGACACATTTTTCAAATTTATTGATGCTGAAAATCTAGCCCGATTTGGTAAAATTTGTTTTTTAAGAAATCGCAAATTTATTGAAAAAGAAAAATTCCACCGCCTATCACAATTTCCATCACAATACCACAATCACATTTCCATTTCCATACAAATTCGTGGACAGTACGTACGATTTAACATCTTTTAAAGGCTAGTTTCATGATTTTTTTTGATAGGTTCGTATCATGGAGAATGATATAAAAGTTGTTACACTTAATAAATACACTTTCAAAATACATTGAATTTTTTATATATTTATTTAAGTCACTATTTATAGACGAAAATGGTAGTTAAAAAAATGGCCCAAAAAAATTGTAGGTCTGCGCTGTGTATGAAATCTCGGAGATGGATCAGCCGAAACATAAAAATCAAACGGTTTTAGATTCACTGTGTTAATGGCTAGAGCGCATATCATCCGCTTTTCGATATATGCAAAAATAACAAAATGACGCACATTTTTCGAAAAAAAAAACAACAAAAAACGTGTTTTTCAGTTTTTGGGGAAAAAAATGATAAATATAAAGTGTTTAAAAATCCTTGATATGCGCTGTAGCTATAGTTGTAAAGAATATGTGGTTAAAATTTCATAAGGATCGGTTCAGTAGTTTCGAAGATTTTGCCAATTGATTACTTCTTTATTTTCATCGTCATCCAAAGCCTTTATTTCCCAATCGAGATCACCAATCTCTAATAAGAGTACGTAAAAACGTTTGAGGGATTTTCACGGTAAAAAACGACCAAAAAGGTTTGACCAATTGAAAAGGATCAAGCCTCAATGCTTCGCAATGATGCAAAGATTCATCGTATAGAAATTCGAATAGTGCGCTAGGAAGAAGAAAGAGATCGACAAACAAATCCGCAGTTAGACAAGCGTGTAATTAAAATTTGTCTTTTTTTTTTCTTTTAATCTCCCGTCTCGAGTTATCCATCTTTTTTCCCTTCTTACCTGAGAATCGAGCTTGGCGCCTTCCGTTATATCAACGCGATACTCGTTTCTCTCGAACACCGGGGGGTTGTCATTCACGTCCTGCACTTCCACCCGAATGCTGAGGTTCGCGTTCAAGCCACCACCGTCCAGGGCGCTTATCATGAGGCTGTGCCTCTGCTGAGTCTCGTAATCCAAACGCCTCGAAAGATAGACCTCGCCGAGACGTGAATCTATTCCGAAGAGATCGGCGCTGTTTTGCACGAGCACGTAACGCAATGGTGCCGCGGGACTCGTGTCCGGATCACTCGCGTGTGCTACGTACAACGGGGAATGCAAGGGGTGCGACTCTGGCACGGATATCCGAACGCTGCTGTTCGGAAACGAGGGCGAATTGTCGTTCACGTCTTCGACCGTAATTTCCACCTGGAAGAAACAACATAACATCGGGCATTCAGAGGCTGCAATCGAACGATGCAACTGCAGAGCTTCCTTGAGGGACAAAGAGAGTTATTCAATAATGAAATAGAGAAGAAATATCTTATTGGTACATCCCGAGTCGAAATTTAGACCCTCCTTTGAATGCTCGAGAACCTATTTCCTTTGTAACGCACAGACCGCCGCCCTCCTTTGACTCCCCTTGAACCTATATGGAGAAATTTGCACCGTTGGCGACCCTCCTTTAGCCCTACTGAACCTTCTATTCAACCTCCTGAGCCTCCTTTAGGCCTATGGGCTCGGCTTGCGTGAACCTACACAACCTCGTTTTGGCCTAAAGTCCTATCTGTACCCTACAGAACCTCCTTTGAATCCAAAGCAGAAGGAAAATGAAAGATTGGATCCAAAGGAGGTTCTGTAGGGTCAAGCTATATCTGAAAAATAAATTATATGTGTGAATTAAAAATATGATGTTTGATTATTTATTATAAGATTGATTTATTAATTCGAAACATATACATACGTTGTCACAACTATAAATTATTTCGTGTAACTGAAAATATTTTTTAATTATAATTATCCCTTCTTTGGAATATCGGTGGACTGCGGATGGAAGAGAAGAGGGGGGAGCGGAGGGCAGCATATTGGAGTAGGCTTAAAGGAGGGTTAGTAGGGTCAGAAGAGGTTTAAAGGAGGGCTAGGAGGCTCTGCGAGCCACCGGTGAAAGGAGTCAAAGGAGAATTAGTAGGGCGAAAGGAGGTTTAAAAGAGGGTCTGTAGGTTTGCGTAAGCATTGAATCAGGCGCACTAGGGATTAAAAGAGGTTCAGATGAACCTACTAAACCGCCTTTGAGTGAAAAAGTCCAATTTCTGCCACTTTTGGAGGTTCAGTAGGTTCTGATATACATGTTTTTGAGATTTCCATTTGAACCTCTTGAACCTCCATTGAATGACAAATTGGGATCGAAAGGAGGTTTAAAGGAGGGTCTAAATTTTGACTCGGGATTACAAAACAGACAAAAAATGTTTTAATCGATTAATTGCAGCCCAATATTGCCGGGTTAGGTTAACCGATTATCGTACGGATTATCGTTACGGTTTTTTTCTTCCGTACCCTCAGGGTTAAGAATATTTCTAAAAAATGCCTTTAGAAATATATCCGTAAATATGTGTGCACGAATTTATGTATGGATTTCTCGTCAACGCTCGGCCCTACAGTTCACAGTTTGCATCGCTCGAACGTACGATGAAAATTATTTTTTCGCCATCGTCCGCACGTTTTTCTTAGCTCGTATGGGCCACGAAAATCATGCGAGCCTTCTTGAGAATTCCTATTGGAGATCTGCAGCCTGAATCCACGAAAACACAGTTTGGAGGATAATAGAAACAGACAAATAAAAGTAGTAAAGACTATTTTTTGTTGCATTGCAACGATTTGCACGTGCAAATTTTGTGATGTGAGGTTACTTTTTTTATAAAACGAGTGACTAAAGGACGTTTGGCATTAAAATTTGCTAAAATCTCCCGACGACTTTAAATGGAATGGGATTTTTGATGTGTCGAAAAAATTGTCGTTCGCCCCGAATTTATAAAAATTTTGGAATATCGTGTTGAATTTCGGTACAGGCGTTCCCTTGATTGAGGCCGGTATTGCATTCGGCGAGAACCGGTACATTAGCCGAGATTTGTCGAAGCTCTAAACGTTTCGAATAAATTTAAGCAAATAAAATCTCGATAAAATCCCGATAAATAAAAACTTCGTATTAGTTTCGACTCACTACATTTGGCTATACTTCTTGAATGAGGCTGCCAGAATCGAAGAATACACATAATAATAATCCATCAAGTTGCGTTTTTCTTCAACCGAGATCCGAACAATAAAAAAAGCTAAAAAGCACCGCGACAAACAGGCTTGAAAAAAGAGAGGGACAGACGGGAACGAAGGGAGGTCGAGCGGATACAGAGAAAAAACCGCGTCATCGTTATTTCCGTGATTAATTTTCGACGGATCGTCCGGCCACGTACCTGACAGTAACCAACGGAGATTCCGTTGCGTACGGCAACGCTGAGGATGTAGCTATCACGAAGTTCTCTGTCGAGGGATACCCGAGTCCGTAGCATCCCGGTAATCGGATCCATGATAAAATCCGACCGGTCGGATACCAAGTAGAATCTGCTAGGAAGTTTGTCTGTAACGAGAAAACGAAGAAAAAAAGAATAAAATATGAAGCAAACCACCAGCCGATATCTGCAATACAATATTGCGATTTTTTTTTCTTCTTCGCTTCCCATAACTTCGGTATGTTTCACTGTCTCGCTTATATATATATGTATGTATGTATGTATGGGATCGATTGAGTTCACCAATGGTCAAGGAAAGTAATCGATATTCCTGATCGAAATGTCGGCGTTAGATCGACGCTCCGCCACATCTATAACATCATCCATCATTTGTTCTTTTCGTTTTTTCTTTCTTCTTTCATAACTTCGACGCGACGCCAGATATGAAATACAAAAGCTTCGTGGGGTTGTAATAACTCGCGGGGGACTTATGCACAATCGGTATAATTTAGCTATTATTTATCTTTCAATATTACCACGGCTGACGGTATGTCTTAAAGCGTTTACATTCATTTTATATGTATAAACATATTCATATATAGATACTTATTTACATACATGTGTATATATATATGCGTGTGTAGGCATATGACATACCCACATATGTATATTCTATATGGCAACACGAATATACAAACACGTGTGTTTCCGATCGTGTCATACACGGATGCAATGGGATAGTAGTCGTTGATGCTGTTGATGCATTCCTATATGTGATTCGACTCGCGATCAAACCAACTCTTCCAACGAGCGTACGTTGCTATGTGCTTGTCTTGTACACTTTGTATGCGTGTGTGTGCGCGCGCGTGTCTCTCTATGTGTGTGCGTGTGTGTGTGTGTGTTGCGCGCCACGACTAAGTCCGTACCTCCTTTGCGATAGGGACAAAAGTCTACACAAGTCTCGTTTTTATCCGTCTGTCTAGGCAGAGAGAACGATCGGCGACAAAAACTTGACGAATCCTCATCTCCGTCGTCGTCGCCGTCTTTCACTCTCCCTCTCCCTCTCTCTCTCTCTCTCTCTCTCTCTCTCTCTCTCTCTCGCTGTCTCTCTTTCATCCCTTGAAACGTCTCGCTTTACGCGTGTAGGGCTCAATGTCCAGCGAACAGGGCGCTCTCGTCAACCACGATCTTGGTAATCGGTTTTCTCTCTGTGCTCGAAAAGAACGAAAAGATATCGCGCAATTCAACGTGTTCCAGCGATCTTTTTATTCGATGAGTCTGTTTGTCATTACCACGAGTAGATGCTCCTTGAACAGTTAATTAAGTGGGGAGTGTATAAATAATTATGAGAGTGGAATTTTGAGACAGAAGAATTTTTGTAACTGCAAGTGAATCTGACATTTCTTTTAAAAGGGCTCGTACTTCGTTTCAACTGATTTTAACGCCTATTATTCATTCCTCGCCCAATTGATGTTAAAATCAGTTAAAACGAAGTCGCTTGAAAAGTGACGAGTCAAGAGCTCAAGCAGACAGCTACCGGAAGGTTCCACTCGATTGCAGAGGATTGGAAGATGCCGGCAAATGTTGGAGGACCCTCATTTTTGTTCTCACCGTAGTGGTGTCCGATAAAAGTTCAGTTTCAAAGCTTTCATAAATTAAGTTAAATTATTTTCCGGGGATAAATATAAAAATTGAAGTAAACATCGTTAATTACACGGGAAATTCAACTCCTTCGATATTAATTGAGTACAATTAAGATATACGTAAGAGACATCAACTGTCGCTTCATTTGCGACTTTCCATAAGAAACTGTATTGAGTGACGCATCGAAACTCATGAAATTTCGAAGTTAAACTTTCATTGAACATATCCCCAGCCGAAAACACATGCGTCGGTGAGACGCTCGAGCTAACTTAAACAAAACGAAGCTCAAAATAACCACAACACGGCAGCAGATAAAAATTGTATTTGAGCCAAAACGCACGAATATCCGAGTACATTCGGACAACCAATAAATAAACCGAACGCTATGCGTAATCGTAGGAAATCGAGGATTGAAAAAAAAAACACAGACATCAGCCTCAATCGCACCGCACGATACCAAGGCCGAAGCATCTGGCCCTGCAAAAAGTTCGTCTCGCAACAAAACGAGTCTTCCGCGTCGTTTCTCAAGTTGCCAATCACTGTATACCCATTTACGTTAATGACGAGTAAACGAGGCTGGATAAAGAATAGAGAAGTGTGTTTTTACTGCTCGCGATTCAAGTAGGTTCGTACGTCTATAGAAAAAGGAAACAAAAAATACAGAGTCGCACACATATTAAGTGGAAGTGGCTGTAACTAAGAAGGCAGAAAGGAAGGATGTATACGCGAAGTAAGTGCAACGGGGGGTGTGATGTGGATAAAAATTTCTCTCGTTTCCACGCTATGCAGTAGCGGGGCGACGGAGAGAGCGAGGGAGAGAGAGCCCTCTCGACGTGATCCTTCTCTCCTACTCATCCTCATCGTCGTCGTAGTCGTTTCTCTGACATCAGGTGACATCGGCTGTTCGGCCAGTCCCTTAAAGATGGTACTCGGTCGAGTACGTGGACGGCATAATTTATAGACTGCTATTTATATACTCCGTTGCTTCGTTCTTGGCTCCCTCCCTCCCTCTCTCTCTCTCTCTCTCTCTCTCTCTCTCTCTCTCTCTCTCTCTCTCTCTCTCTCTCTCTCTCTCTCTCTCACACACTCGTCTTCCATTTCTCCTTGCTCGCACGTCTTTTCTACTGCATATAAACTACGGACTACTATTACATATATATATATATATTTGAGTATGCGCATGCGTATATATAGTAATATTTGCTGCATGCACAGTAGGCACGCCGGACTGCGTTCAGACGAACCGAGTTCAGAGTCCCTAACACACGTATGTGCACGTACTCACGCACCCGCACCGGCTGCAATCACCGTCGTATATTACTTTCCCCTGTACACATACATGAATAACGTTTCAGTCAATCAAGAGCCCCGAGATTGAAGTAAATTCATTATTCCGGTAGTCGAGCAATTTTCGTAGCTCTGATAATTGTCGACGATCAAATTTGGTTTTAATTTGTTGTCAAACAGTGTCTGCATTGATCGGTTTCAAAGTAGCTCCGAGTAAATCAATTTGGTTTGGTCGTTTGGCAACGCGACGATCGTGGCCGCGTGCGTTCGGGACACGATGCGGCTATAGATCGACGTGGGCTCGTGCACATATGTGCGCCAAACGATTTATTGGGTTGAAATAAATCGTTAGTAGCAGTGAAGAAAAGACGAGCTCGGGAATAGCGTGCCGGTAACGGGAAGACAATTGACTTGGGACATTCGCAACACCGAAGAAGAATAATGGTGGACAGTATAGTGGTACGGTGGAACCCACGCTGCGTCGAAATTTTCTTAAGATGATGTTAACTTTCTCTTGGGATAATGAGATGCTCATTATATCCCGCGGTAAACTGTTTGTCCCGAAGCTCCATCGAGGCTCTTCGTAATCAAGACGAGCATCGAACGAATCAGTGCATTGGACGGAAGACGCCATTTATTTCGACAAAACCTTATCGGACTTCATTCTACTGTATATTTGATTTTTTTCCATTTGCTTATTTTTGCCGTGGTCCAAGACCCTTTTTGCAGAGTGCACTCGTAAATCTCTAATAATGGCGCGTAAAAATTTACAAGTGGTTATTGTAGCCTAACTCGACCGAGGAAATATTTGAACAATTAAAAATATGAATTTCCGTTGCATTCGAACGATGCCAACTCAAACATTATAAGTTCAGACAATGATATGTATTCTCTTTAACCGAATAGGAAGACAGTTTTGAGTTCAATTTATTTTAACGATAGTCTGATACGTCAATTATCCTAGATCAAGTAAAATAATAAGCCAAGACTAAATTCGAGGTGAGAAAACAAGCAGCGGTGAAAAGAGGCAAAGGACAGTTAGTAGGGCGAAAGGAGGTTTAAAAGAGGGTCTGTAGGTTTGCGTAAGCATTAAATCAGGCTCACTAGGGTTTAAAGGAGGTTCGGATGAACCTACTAAACCTCCTTTGAGTGAAAAAGTCCAATTTCTGCCACTTTTGGAGGTTCAGTAGGTTCTGATATACATGTTTTTGAGATTTCCATTTGAACCTCTTGAACCTCCATTGAATGACAAATTGGGATCGAAAGGAGGTTTAAAGGAGGGTCTAAATTTCGACTCGGGAAACATATTTTATCTCACGGTGCATAGCTCTCATCCTAATCATAGCTCAACTCGAAACCCAAACGTTTCGTAGATTATCTTGCTTTCGTTCGATATTGAGGAATCGTTGGACGGCGCACCTATCCGATGCATAATTCCGGTACGAAGGTCCGTTAGGTAAAAATATCATACGGACGAGTCTCTTACATGTAATAACCTATTGCCTCGAGAATAATATCGAGAGACGGAAGATGGAACGATCGGACGCGAAGTTTTCGCTCCTCCCATGTGTTAATATGCCTGCTACTCGTCTGAACTGTACATCTTTTGCGGTCCCTCTCTCCCTCTCTCTCTCTCTCTCTCTCTCTCTATCTATCTCTCTCCCTTTTTCACACATTGCGTACTAACTCATTTACTCATGAGATTATGAAGTCGGGTCGGGACCGAAAGAAAGACAGAGAGAAGGTGAGCGAGCGGGGGAAAGACAAAAAGGGAAAGAAGGAGAGAGACAATCTTCCTCGATGGTGCCGAGAGTATTTATCGACCGAATAAATTACAATTGCGGCGCGGGCAGCAGGAGCAGCATCTCGGAAATACATACGAAGAGTATGGATATGTGCTGTGTGTATATATATATATACGCTCGTACATACGTATCATCCTATAATACTGATCTCGTGCTGGCTCTTCGAATGAAGCTACGGAACGAGAGAGATGGCGTGAAAGCAAGAAGAAAATTGAGAAAAAAAATAGCACACACACAGTACCACACGCCCGTGTGTGTATATGCACATATACACATAGATACATATACATGTACACTTGCACAAATATGTATATAAGAGACTCGTGAAAAAAAAACGAGAAGGAGAGGTCAGGCGGGGAAGGAGGAGGATCCAAGGGAGAAACGCGTGCTCGTACAGAGAGCGCGCGATCTGTCCCCCCGGGGGGTGACCACGTGGGTGTAACGAAGACAAATTGCTTGCAAATTTCGCGACGATTCGAAAAAATCGCCGTCTTGCAAATGAAAAAAGAAAGAACAAAAAGATTGGCGTGAGAGATACAGGGAGAGAGGGGGAATAAAGAAAAAGAGAGAGAGAGAGAGAGAGAGGACGAAAGAGAGACAAAAGTATCGAGCAAAAACACTCATGATATTATGCAGCAAAACGAAAACGATCGGTGTCTTCGATCGCTTATTCGTAATTCAGCGAGTATTTTTTTTCTTCTTCTTGATTTCCATTCCCTATACGTGTACCTATAATTCTCATGGGGGAAGATATCGAGGATACTCGTCTCGCGCTTGAATTAAATGCGAGAAATAATAGCAATAATAAAAAAAATTAAAATAATCATTATATGGGCGCGTATGTGTGTACATGTATGTAGATATACAAAGAGATCAGCAGAGAGAAGCTCAAGGGGCAATCTAATAATTCGAAAGGATTTCAGTTCTTATTCGGCACGTTTGTGTGTAATAAACGCGATCGGTGTATGTATATACGTACGTGGAACATGTTACGTACGTGAGCTCGTGCGCACTCGTCGGGAATACTTGTATTCATAGATCTTTCGACGCGAGTTGTATATATATATGCACGCGCGCGTGTGTGTGTGTATGTGTGTGTGTAACTCCTCTTTTTGACCGGCGTATAAACCTGTTTGGGTGGGAACTGGGAACCTGCGCACCAGCAGCACCACCACCACCAGGAGTAGAGGATGCGAAGATCGGATAAACTATAGTACGTATCTAGGTTTACATATAATACGATACCGGTGTACCAAAGAATACTATCGGCATGTGAAATTGGTATATACATTAACGTTGAAATAATTTAATAATCATCTTGTATAAGAAGAAAGTATGAATTCGTACATGAATAATTATAATAATCCCAAATTTAATCGAAAACTGATTTAATTTTGTTTAAAAATATCAATTTCGATACTTTTTGGTTCTCGACTCGAACAGTTTCACATTTTTTCGACGATTTTTTAAGTTTCCTACACGCTCTCTTCTTTCAAGGAAATATGACGGAAAAACAAAATCTTCCTACGCCTAATTTCACTGGCGAATTGATTAGAAGAGACTGATTTTTTTTCTTTCCAATGCGATTTCCTGTTGAAATGCGTTTTATTCAGGGCGAAGAATCGAAACTGAAATTCATTGCCGCCGACGCGTTCTTCTGGCGATATCACCGAGTCGATAAAAATTCTCCGTCGTTCCATCTGTGCTTGTATCAAATTTTATGACGAGACAAAAAGACGAAGAAAAAGTTATGCGAAATCGATTTTTGAGATCGTGCGCGAGGGAAAACATTACACTGACGTTAAAAAATCGGCAAAAAAAACTTTCTCGATCCCTCGTGTATATACGGTGTGCATATAACCGTATAATGACGCCGATGATCGCTATATAAAAGCATTCCTCAAACGGGTTTAGTCGGGAAACCAAGATCGATATTGCGGGGACCGAACACGATTTCAACGTTGCGCCTGCTGCTTATATCGTCTTGCAATATATATAGTAACATTTTTGTTCGTTCCACGGATTGTTGGAGAGCGGTGGCATAAAGGAGTCATACCAACGACGCGAATATCGTTCTTAATTGTGCCCATCGCGATCGAGGAAATTAATTAGAGATGTTATTGGGAAGGTGAGAGCCATTTTGGCAGTAATGTATTCTCCTCTCGACCCCCAGCATACGAACACATATTTAATATATATTAAAACGTTAATATGAATATATATATAATAACGAATAGGCTATATGAATCTTGCTATTCCCACTTTTACCATGGGCGTGTTTTTTTATATTATAAATACTATGGACATTTTTCTCAGTGTAAGTTTGTACTATTTATATGGTTGACATTAACACTTGTTGAGTACAAACTGTTACAAGATCTTACGAAAAATGACTATACGAACAACATTATGGTAATCGTATAGTGAAGACGTAAATCATTTGTCAATAAAGTAGATACAGCGGTGGCAGGCTATGATCGATATAAGATATATTAGCGCATTCATTTATCAGTTTTTAGAATCTGATATTTCGAAAACTATTGGGCTGCGCGTAAAATCCATTTAAGCAGTGACATATATTATCAAAAAAGCAATCTGTGCAAAATTCCACCTATATCAGAGGTAGCAGCTATTCGGAAATGCAGCTGGAATTACTTTTATCCGTTATGCCAAATCTATATATATATAGGTATAAATAGGTAGGTCGAACGGTTGGAATCTCCATGCAGGTGAAATATTTTCTTCGATAGGAATCATTTCAGGAGGTCAGAGAATAACAAATCATGATAAACAATCATACATTTAGTACTCTCAAATGAAAATTGCTGAATTTTCGACGTTATGATAGTGTATGGAATCATCTATTTTATGAAAACCTACTATATTATATAGCATTGAGAAACCACGTATGCTTGAAAGTTTGTTGGCCGCGGTTAACATATGATCATACTTGATACTACTGCTAAAATATCATAAGCAGTGCTATATTTTCGGCAGTAACCATGACTATAAAATACTATTGTCCCCTCAGGGTAATATAAAGTATGATTGAAGTATGGTTGTAGGTGGTCACATTGAAATCCGCTAATTTTGTTTGTTTTTTAAGTATTAATTTTGTATAAACTTGTTGGATTATAGTTATCAAAGTACTTTCTCTGTGATGCAAGAGGTGAAGCACCATATATCGGATAGTTGCTTAATATCAGATAGTGGATTATCTCTAGTTTTTCTATAGCGACATTTTAGTTACCTAGCATCGAAAATGGCACAATAGTCAAACAATATCTATAATATAAACCTATCAAAAAATTAATGAAAATAGCCTTCTTTTTAGCGTCTAAAGTGCAAAGACCCCTTAAGGTCTTAGGCCACAGTAACGGGTATAAAATCATGTGCGAATTTAATAATTTTTTTTCGTATGAAAAAGTGATTCACTCATAAAATTAATTACACATCTATTCAGTATGAATATCAAGCTCTCAGAAAACATTTTTTTTCGATGTTTAAAACGGCCGCTTACTAATACTTTCTTTTGTTATCTTTTTTTAAGCGCTCTGCTGCGTGACATTTAGCGTGCGCAATTTTTTACCTAGAACAAAAAACAAAAATTCTCGTCTATCTACATTAGAATACCTAGAGAAGTACGCAAGGAATTAAAAAAATATTGTTTTATTCAAAAGTTATATGTATTTAAACTTGAGAAATGAATTTTCAGTGAAAAATTTCGTTATAACTGCTCATAAAATGAAAACTTTTCGACTAATCAGAAATTCCGTACGTTTGCCCCAAGCCATATATTTATCCACAATCTTCAAAATTTCAAGGCGTCAAGTGCAACTTCGAAATATCGGATCGAAGTGTTTTTACATTGTTCCATTGCGGAATCAATATGATTTATCTTCTCAATCATCATTTATCTCCCGATGTTACTCCAATTTTATGAATCACTCTGTATACAAGTACGCCTCGTGAAGATACAAGGGCGGGGGAGAAACCACGTGCAAAAAAAAGGGACGCGCATTATTTGCCACGATGAGGGACAAAGTCTCGAAATCCTTCGCATAGAAATCCACCGCTTTACTCGCGCTCTCGGCGCGGGTTTTATAAATTGTCGAGTTACGAGGGCCCCGAATGCACGAAGTTTCTGCTAAAAATTGGGATTAGGCTCGAAACCGTCCACGACGGTAGAGGCTCCGATCGATCGCGCGTGAAAAAGAACGGAAAAAAAAACGAAGAAGCGGAATGAAAAACGCGCGTCTCTATCTCTCTACACGCATTCGCTCCAAGCCTGAGCGTTCATTTGCATAAGTACGCTATTCTTATAATTGATTGGAACATTGCCTTTCTACTGTGCATTAAAAATAAGGCGGAAAAAAATGACCGATCGAACAGCACAGCCAGTGTTCGGTGAAGCCGCAAAAATCCTTTCTTTTTTCGCATAAATACAAAACGCTTATAATTTCAGCGCGGAAAACAGGGCTAAGCCAAATTTACGATCGACATTTTTTTTTGGTCGCTACGAAAAAAGAAAGAAAACGAAATCCAAAAAATCAAAGAATTAGCATATGTGTTGCATGGTGAACACGATTACGAAGGTTTTTTTCGTGATATCGTATAATCGTCTTGCATACTATAAGCTTGCGCCTGCTCGCCAACACTCGATGCTCTTCTCTCCCTGTAAACCGAGTTCGTAAATACACGTAGCGGACATTCAAGGCTCGTAATCGAAGGTATATAATCGAGAACCTACTATTCCCCCGATGAGCTGCTTCTTCTCCTAGCGGGTCTTATCCAGCACTTTGTTCCATTGCCCCTATGATTTTCTTGCCTCGCGGAATAAATTAAAGCGAAAGAGCGGAGGGGATTGTTTCGCCGGTGCAAATTTCCACCTTGGGGTGATTTATTTCTTGGGACCAACGTCAAACGGAATTCAAGTTTCGTCCGAAAAAAAGTGTTCGAGGGATTAACATATATTTCAAGTTCTCGTGGTGTGTTGTATACGACGGGCGTCGAGTTTACGTACACGGGAACGCCGTCTTAAGCCACTTATTAAATCACTGCGAACTAATCGAGTGCTTGACCAAATATGTTTGGATTTTTTTTTCATTTTTTTATTGTACACACACACCCACATATTTGCACACACACACACGCGCGCGCGCACACACACAGACACACACGCACGCACACACACACACACACACAGTCTCTCGATCGTGACGATATACGTCACGGGCAAAGTACGAAGCGTGTACGACGAAGGTGGACCGCGTGCGAGCGAAAAACGATCGTGTAATTAAATAACGACGATTAGTTGAGGACAGAGACACGGAGCGTCAAACCACGCGACGAATGCGCTGAAGAAGCGGTAGTCTGCTTTGCTTCTGGGCTAAAGGCATGCTGTCGCTCATGTGGGTCCAACCCCACACATCATCGTATAGTTCCTCACTCTATACTCACACGCACACACACACCCACACACACACATACACACAGACACACATACATTTATGCAGGTCTCGTGTTCTCGTCTTCTCTCGCCGTACACTTTTCTTAATCGTCGAAGATCCACCACACAAGCGCCATAGTTCGTCCCGCCGATCGCTCGGTAGGTCTCTCATCCTTCCGCGAGATATAGGAAGATATGAGAAAATCACATTGCGTTCATATACACAGTAGATTCTCTCAAAAAAGTCTCGGATAACTTTGGTGAACGGGAGATCTTGAGCTCCCATACCACGTACCATCGTACACACATGCGTACGTGTATAACGTGATTTTGTATCCGTGTTGCGGAGTATGTACTATGTATACGACATATGTACCAAGTACCCATATATATAACCATAATAGGATGTGTATAGATATATAATGGATTGTAGGAGGTATACACTGTTCTCACTGCATCCGAGCCCATCCATCTGTCGATAGATCATCTGGCACACCACACCAAAGAATCGTAAGAACGAGCTGAGAGCTGCGGCGAGGGATGTACGCGTCCCTGTACACAGGTGAAGCAAGGGTACCTCGTATCCTACTATCTTTATATGTGTGTGTTCGTACATGAATATGCACACATGTGTATGTGTGCGTACGAACACACACACACACACGCACATATATATATATATATATACCGGGTATCCCGTTTTAATCTGAAATCTGATTTATCTCGAAAAATACGGCTCCCATCAAATACCCGACTAGAAATTGACGTTGGGTTTTTGTACAGTTCATTGCTGGGTCAACCCAATTCCTTGTTGGGTCATTATCGGGCTTCCCTATCAGGTTCTTATATGGTGTGTAATGATCTTCTAGGGTTTCCTTTGGGTTCTGTCAGGTTTTGCCTCGGGGAAGCCCAATTTTTTGTTGGGTTCTTATCGGGCTACCCTAACCGGTCCTATCATTAACCCACTGAAATCAGTAGCGTTGCATGGATTTGGGTTGGGCATTTTTTAGAACGTTATAAAAATGGGAAAATCGGGAATGAGTTGGTCGAAAAATTACCTACCCTTCATTGATTGAATTCACAATTTATCGTTTTAGTTTGGTTTTATTTATTTATGCTTACATGTAAGCAAGAACACTTTTGATTAATTTTTAAATCACATATTCATTTTTTGATTAAAGATAGAGGAACTAAAGAATACAAAATAAATTGCTGAGTACGGACACAAAGCATAACGAAAAATAAAATGTCTCTACGCTTGTCAAAATATATATTTGAAAAACTTGATGAAAAATTAAGTTCCGAACGAAAATGAAAAAAATTCCGAATAAAAAAATAAAAAAGTTCAACAATGAAAAAAAAATCTCACAAGATCCACTTATTATTGCAGTATCTATCAAAAACGTATTTGTATACCTATTTATTATTGTAAAGTATAAGGTTTATATGTTCACCTATGACTCATGTGGTTACCCCTAAATAAACATTGTTGGGACCTTACAGCATTACCTTATCCAAACCCCCAATGGGATAACCCTGTTAAAACATTATAAGGACGTTATCGGTACTTCCCATCGCAGGGTTCTCCCTCTACTATCTTTATCAGGACCTTGAAAGGCATTCCCTATTTAGGGTTCACCTGAAAAGGTCCTTGTGCCGTATAGGGTTGTCCCTATGAAAATATCTAGTCGGATATTGCCTAAAATAAAACTTTTAACATTCAAGGGATTAAAAAGAATCGGCCGAAAGTTCAAAATGGCCACGTTAAGGTGACCAACGTGTTTTTGTAAGGGGACCATGAATGCTCGTCCACCAAAAAATTTGTGAGCCGTAAATTAACAACTTTTGTAGGAAAAGTCCTTTGATAATATTCATAATTTTTAGGTCAGAATGCCATGATTTATTATTTCAGTTCTATCCAGACTGTACCATGAGGAGGTAAAGTCTTCAAAATCGCTAGTGTAAGGGTGCGTGTATATGTGCGCGTGTGTTTGTTTGGGTTTGTTTGGTAACGGACGTGCCCCCATGGAAATTTATGTATGTAAAATATATGCAGAAAATATATGCTACATATATATATATCGGTCGCATATATAGTGACGAAAAATAGAATAATACGTATATATTCAGTATATATGCACCAAATATATGACGCATGTATGACCCATATATTTTCGGTATATTTTTCTGCCCAAAAAAATATATGCTACGCATAAACACTATAATATGATGCATATACGAGGCATATACGACGCATTTATTTTCGATATATTTTCAGTCTATTTTTTTGTCAGAAAAATATATCAAAAATGTATGCATCATATATGACGCATACATTTTTGATACATATTCCTGACAAGAAATATATGCTGTGTATAAACACTGTATATGTTACCGATAAACCACATATTTATTTCTAATATGTATTTTATGTGCCCATACTATTAGGTTAACATTGTACATATTAATTGTCTGAAATAAAAATACATTTTTCTTGTGTATATGTTAGACACAAATTACATTCTATACATTTTTTATTTATATTTAATAATACAGAGAACTTTTTTAATAATTTATTTTTTAATTTTATTAACTATTTTAATTAATCTTAATTAATTAAATTAATTTAAAATGAATTAATTAAATAACTAATTTAATTAATTAATGGTGTAATAATAAAATGGGACACCCGGTATACATATATATATATATATATATATATATATATATATATATATGGTTACGATGTACTGAGATATGGTATACGTGTATATATAGCCGATATAAGACATAATATTATACGCGAAGAGAAGCGGATGAGTCGGTGGAGAGGTTAGGCGAGAGATAAAGGGCGCATTGGAACGCCGCGTGTGCTGCTGTATCTATCTTACGATCATCTACGAATTCCAACCATGTTAAAACTCTCGTGTCTTCTCTCCGATCTCACTCTCCCTTTTCACAATGCAGTATATATATTCGTAAATATAAACATACATTGATACAGGTACAACGAAGGTCCCGAGGACCTCCCTGGGGATTGACCGAATCCGCAATGTTCTTCGGACATCGATGAGTGTTATGGCCTCAGTTTCAACGGAATCACTCCCAGTAAAAATAATAATTCGGGCTTTATGGTCACTGGGTAATTAGAAAATCTGAATATGAATGCTCGAAATTGGTCGTGAGATTCGTGCGAATTAATTTTTTTTTGATAATTAGAAACGTCGGAGTGTGAGCGGCAATTTGATGATCCGACAAGATGACAATCAACTCCGCTATATCTTTTATCAATTCCCATACGTGGCCTGGAGCTGTATACTCTTTATGTTTGTTACTGCATCACGTGAAATTTAACGAATTGATTTTCCATATTTACACCGTTGGATATGTTAGATTGCCGAAAAACAACATAAAACGTGTATCATCTCGATACGATAGGCAGCTGAGCAATATGGGTACCCTCCTTGATGAGCAATATAACGATTGACGGTGAGCAACCGAATGTTGCAGCTCTTCAAACGTTCGTATCTAGTTTGGCTGAGTCGGTGCTCGGAAAAGGTGAAAAATTGTAGTTCGCTTGTAACTACCTGTTCCAGGCGGACGTAGACCCTCACAAAACCTACCTATAAATCCGTTAACGGTTTTATTCCTTACAATTTATGCACTTTCCATCGGTTGTTAGCTCGGAATTGGGATGCTTTCTCAGAGAAGAAAGAATTTGAAAAAAAACCAATTATGGGAGAGCAATGTAAAATGGCTGACTTGCCGAGTCGTCAAATTCTTTTTTTCAATTATTATTGCAACTACTTGATCGTAAGAATCCCGTTTGATGATTCTGTATCGCGAGAGTGATGCCAATCTTTGTTTGCGCTGTTTACTCTTTTGGTAACTACGTGGGAGAACACTCGCATTTTTGCTGTACCTACTTTCGTATTCATTTCTCCGAAGCCTTTTTTTATTAGTATCGGTGGCAAAGGAATTGGCGTATTTTTTATACTCTTCTCAGCACTGGAGCAACGATTGATGATACACATATAAAAGTCACGTAGGTTCAGATTTGTTTGAATTCAAAACACGAAAGAGGAAGTAGTGGATGTAGCGAAGACTTCAATAGACAGTTTAAGGGAGCTTTCCAGTGTGAAATTTTCAAAAAATCGATTTTTTTTTGCTTTATCGAATAGTATACACTCTTCCGAATATTCCCTGAAATTTTCATGCCGAAATTCAGATTATTTCGGTTACTGTACAGCATTTCTTGGAAGAAGGCAACGGAGCGCTACAGCTACAGCGAAACTTTGAACGCGTTTTTCTCGAAACAGCATTTTTCAAAACGGTGTCCAACTTGGAGGGCAGAGTTTTAAAGCTATCGAGTTGAATTTTTTACACAATATTCTTAACGTCATTGTTTATCGTGCTATGGAAGCTTTTTTTTTTTTGACAGCTTCCTATTTTTTTGTAAAAAAAACTGCCAAAAAAAATGCTAAAATCGATACTTTTTGTTCAAACTGGCGCCATTTTTGCAAAAAAGAAAAAAAAAGCCTCCATAGCACGAAAGCCAATTATATACCGATCAATAATCTTTTTGTGTTTTTTGTTTCAGATCAAAATTGTGACCCCCAACGTGGACACCACATCCAAGTGCATTTTCTGCAACAATTGTTTCATCATTTTTATAGATATTCATTAATAAATAAATCGGTCTTTAAAAAATTGTTTTGTATTCTTCAATACCCAATTAATATACAAAAAAAAACCAGACCGATTAGATGATTTTTTCTTTAAAAAAAAAATCGCGAAAAACAGCGATTTTTCGGGCTGTCACACTGGAAAGCTTCCTTAACTGAGTTTCCATTGGTAACCTAACTAGAAGATGGTAAAGCTTACGTTATTGGAACGCTGAGCAAATTATATTCCTCCTCGAGAGATGACATCTCGCTGAAGAATAAAAACGGAAATCTCAGCTGTGCATATATTCCTGGGGGCCGTAGAGGCAGATACGTATAGATATGTATATACAGAGCTCGAGATCGTTGCGAAGAGTTCGCGAGAGGAGTCTCGCACGTTTTAGCGAAGTGCAACGAGACGACGACGATGAGGACGATGAGGACGACGATGACGACCCGTGCGAGGACGTGTATTCTTCAGTAGATCGTTACGAAAGAAAAGGGCGTATAAATAACGCGTATCAACATAAGCCAGGAAATGCGACTTACGCCCGTATTGGCTTTCACCTACACGTATCTAGAATCGCGTCTGTGTGAGGGTGCAGTTGGACGGGTGGATCGTCCATTGAAATGGACGATGGATATATATATGCTGCTGGCACGAGGTCGCGAGTAGCGATTTGCATCCGGCAGTAAATAGCCGACGTCGAAAATGATATAGGGAGGGATATATAGCCGGGTATGAGCACCCCGCGCACTGCCGCTCCTGCAAACCTGCGCGGCTCGATATTCACCTCGCGACTATTCTCGTACCAACGGCAGCAGCCATCACCACTGTCCTTTACGTACACACACACGCGCACACATTTACGTCAACGCATCGATAAATGTGTATGTGAGTACAGCTCTCACAGCTGGGATTATCATATGCCCCGCGGGGAACGCCGGAGAAAAAGAGATGACACGTGGGGTTTTCTTCGAGATTTTGCATACGTGCTCCTCGGTCTCCTCTCTCATTCCGTCGTATAGATATCGTCCGCGGGAGAAAAAGAGAAAGAACGCGAGAGAAAACTCCGCAGAGCCTCCGGGACAGGCTTGGCTCGCGCGATCACCCGTTCTCGTGCTAATTCAATGCACTCCGCAGGATCAAACCAGTCCTAATTTTAACGGAAAAAAGTCCGGAAATCCACACGCTTCCCGTATGAGCGGCTCGACAGGCACGAGGGCATATATTACGCGATCGCAATGCCCCCCTCGCGTGCAGTTATTCGTGCGACATCCTCCGAAGATATTGCGTTAGGGCTTTCGTTGGGATCGCAATGAAGTTTCCGAATTTTATCAGGGCCATAGTCGAAAAGCAACGCAGGTAGTTCAATGTGAACGCAGTTATTTAATTTGCGTTGTGCGAGCGGTCTGCTTTACATTTCAAAAACACGATTTCGTTATTGCGTAGTTTTGAAGTATGGGGCCTTAAGGATGTTGAGTCCCTATGAAACATGTTAATGTTAATTGTTCAATAAATAGCTTCTTAATCGTCATGACATTTTTACACGACCTCCTGAATACTTCATGTAAAAACATACCAAATTTTCAGAATTCTATCATCATTACTTCAACCTCCTCAAGGGTTGAAATAAAAAATGATAAGAAAATTCGGAAAATTTGGTATGTTTTTGTATGAAGTATTTAAGAGGTCGTGCTAAAATTTCACGACGATTAGAAAGCTCGTTATTAAAAAATTAACATTTTGTTAAGAACAATTTTTAAAAGAAATAAAAAAAAATTTATCAATAAACTTCGTTTTGTTTCCGTTGCTTTCAGTATATTGTAGATATTATAAAATTGAGAGGTCAAAAAAAAACTTATTCCTAAAGTTACATCAGTTTCCATAAAACAACATTTAATTTGTGAATGTTAATAGTTCAATAACGAGCTTCCTAATTGTCGTGAAATTTTTACACGACCTCTAAAATACTTCATACAAAAACATACCAAATTTTCAGAATTTTATCATCATTTGCGATTTGGGACTCAACATCCTTAATGGATGTGTTGAATTTTCAAAAAATGACCGAGTTATGACGAATTTTGAGAATTCGTCACGAATACTGTCGCGTTTCCCTAAAATTCCTTGCCAGGCGTATTATTTGAACATGCCTACGAAAACGCCGGATTCTTTTTTTCTTCTTTTAATTGCAGTTTCGAATGCTCTTTTTCGTGTGTTCGCGTCGTGAGCTTTGGTTGGCGAGTTTGGGACTCGTTTCTTTTGTATTCGAGTCTCGTGGGGTGAACTGGGTGACTGAGCTCATCGTCTCTGGGATAGTTATACATCTCGTAGTGTAAGAGAGGGCTCACTTATGTCGAGAGCCAACTCGCACGTGCGCTGCTATGCATACGGCATACAAACTGCTTCATATGTATATATATATATATCCCTCTCCCTCTCTCCCCCTCCCACTCGCTCTGTCTTTCTCTTTCCCTCACAAACTGACTCTCTTATTCTTTCTCGCGCTTTTTTTCTTCCCCGGCTACGATTCCGAGACTGAGAACGAAAGTTTAAAGATTATAAAGTAGAGATATGGGTAGAAGGACGAGGAGAAACGTGAAGGAGGCAAGGACCTCTCCTAGTTGTACGTGAGTTTGTAAAGCGAGCTATATAGCAAGAGGGAGAGTCTCCTGTGGGTCGCGGACGACCGCGCGACTCTTTTTCCTATCTTCTCGCGGATCTCCTCTTTTTCTTCCCTCCTTCTCCTCCTCTTATCCTTCTTCTATTTCGTCGCGCGGTCTCGTACGCCCCAGAAGGCTGGTGAGTCTGCGACTCCCGAGGATTTGCCTCGGACCCTATAGCAGCGGCGTGCACGTCGTGATCTCCGTTACCTTGCGAGAGCCACGAAATTTTCGCATCTTTATAACTCAGTTGGAACAAAGCGCCATGAGACAGCGGCCCGCATAAATTGATGAGACATTTCCCTTCGAGAAACCAAAATCATTCGTTTCCGTTCATTCTCAAGACGGCGACGTGGTGCGAAAATATCATTTTTCAAAGGCACTTTTTACTCGAGAGTGCTTGAGCTCGGAATTTCGGAAACACCATTTTTATCGCATGGTTTTATAGCCTAGGGTGTTAACTTCAAAAAGCAACAAAGATTATGTAAAAGTTGTGAAAATTGATCGTGTTATAGAGGCGAACCTTGCCACTGCTTTATAAAAAGCAAGTCGTATCTCAAAATCTATTCGTTCGATTCACTACAAGTTCGGACTGAGCATAGTTTAAAACATTTTATATCAAACGTAACAAATTATTCAAGTTGTTTTTTCTACGCTAATCGCATTTTTATTCTTCCTACACTCGCCATTTTGGTAATTTTGAAACGTTGAAGAAAGTATCCTGTCACACGAAAGTTTCATCATTATATCAATAGGTTGGAATTTTACGCGAAAAGCAGATGCACCTAAGCTCAAATTCATTCAAATTCGTAGACAAGCCAGTACCAATAATCGATCATCCCCATTCGCTCCATGACATTGCAGTTTGCTTCGTTCGAAGGCAACAAAATTTCATTTTTCGCATCACCCGAATTTTTTCTGCCAGATTGAGTCTACGAAAATCTCTCATATATTCTTTCACTTTTCTCGTTAGAGATCAGCAACCTGAGTCTTCAAAAGAAGATTTCGGACTTCAATGAAGATCGAGGAATAAAAAAATAAAAAAAGGAACTTCGTTGCGTTCCAGCGATGCAAGCCCATTTTGCTTCGCCAAAATAGTATTAACAGTGGCATAATTATATTTAAAAAAAATTTTAACGCGACTACCGTTCGGCGAGCTATTCATTCGATCTTCGTATGCGCGAACCGATGTTAATCAATAATGAGAGGCGAACGCGATGCTTTGGAGAATACAGATCTCCATAGGCGCTTGGACGAATTCTCAAAGTAGAATCTGCGCAAGTGAAAGAATCGCTCGCTGGTGAATCCGTGGCCAATTAGAGGCTCACCGGTTGTTGCGAGGATGCAAAAGTCGAAGACCGCGAATATAAGGGAAGTAGGAGGAGGCGCAGAGTCGCCGGTGCAGAGAGAGCATGCAAAGTGCACCAAGAGGAAAGGTATTTGTCGCGTTCATTTCACTCTCTCTCTCTCTCTTCTCTCTCTCTCTCTCTCTCTCTCTCTGTCTCTGTCTCTGTCTCTATCTCTGTCTCTGCCTCTGCCTCTCTCTTTGCTCGCTTATAGAGGAGCTTTCTTGACTCTCGATTCCGCTACTGGCTTGCGCGCGCTCTCTCTCTCTCCTCCGCCCTACCACCGTCTCTTTTTCCCTGTTATTCTGTTAACCGGCAGCGCTTCAGAGCTAAACGGCAGCAACAACTGCGGGTTAAAGATCCCAGATAGTATCGTGTGTGGTATACTTATATATAAATATATACATACAAATACACACTGGTTTGCATGTATGTGCATACTCATAAACATATACACGTATCTGTGTGTGGGCATTGGCGGTCATTCTTTCTCGCGCGATCCCACCGGCAATAATTTTCGCGCGAGCTACTCCTTCTTTGTTTTTAATTGCTTATTTTCTTCTCCAATAAAATTCACGCCTCGAAACATTTGCGCACCTCGAGTGCGGGAACGGTGACGTTATAATAATTTGTTCCACAAATCGGGAGAAATAATTTATACATACCGTGTTGATAATTCAGCTCGACGGCCGATTTGGCGCCGCAAAACGGAATATCGTTTCTAAATCTTATCTGGTCCTATATTAACACTTAATATTGATGTTCTACGCAAGAACACGGAAGTATAGGATTTTTTAATCAAATCTAATTTTGTTTAAAAATTGAAGTTCGAATTCATATTTTTGCATCGAGCAAACTCCTTCTTCGTGATTTCATCGTATTCAGCGAAACGTAATCAGCTATCATGCGTACGATAATTAAGGGCTTGACCTGAGACCCATACACGCTTATATCAATCGACTCAAAATTTCACCTCCAACCTCCCGTTTCAGGGACTACCATCAGTTCTTGGACACCCCGTATACAGTACCAGTAAACAAATTTCGATAACTCCAGACGATTGGAAAATTATATTATTCTAATATAATCCATTTTATAGAGCAATATAGTATCTTTGTAAAATAAGTAATAAAATGAATTATATTATTCTAACATAATGTTCCAATTGTCCAAAGTGATCGAAAATAACCGGGAACTGTATTTGTACGCGATGAAACACTTTTCGATTCGGAGAGCATAATAGCTGAAATTCTCGAACCTGAAAAATTACGCCTCAAAATTATATCGACGTATCGTCGCGGGCAGAAGTTCGCTGCATTTCGTCACTGCGCGTAGTGCACTCGCACTGTGAGTATATACACGAATGATATAAAACACGTGCGCGTACGTTTTTCTCTTTTTTCGCGTCTATTCCATACACGCCGTAGAGTGCCGCGACGACGACTCTGGCGTTCCAGCGCGCGCGTTTCCTTTGTATTCGCGTTTTTGTTCCGGCAAAACGGCACGCGGTGATATTTAAAGTGTATGCAAAGAGTGCAAAACTCGCTCTCCCGCCCAAGAGTGTATATATACATACGTACACACATACGAGTATATATATATATATATATATATATATATATATATATATATATATATATATATATATACACACATACATGCATATATATATATATATATATATATATATTCAGTGGTGAGTAGGTGCATATATACGTAAGGGAAAAGAGAAAGCGTACGAGTATATGTATGCAGGAGGTACGAAACATCGAAGGGAGGATAGAAGGGAGGATAGAAGGGAGGAAGCACGGAAGGAGTGAAGAAGTGGATATGAAAGAGTAAGAAGGAAAGGGAGAGGTAAAAAGGTCCGGACAATGGCGGCTTGCGTTCGGCTGCCCGGAATCCGACTTGCGACGATTTATGCGACCTCGTGCGAGGAGACCGCCGGTGTCTCATCCTCTTCCTCACGTTGAGCGTCAGCTCAACGGCAAAACTTTTGTACATATGTGTTTGTGTGTGTGTCAATGTGTATGTCAATATACATACTTGCATACATACGTGTATATATATATATATATATATATATATATATATATATATATATATATATATATATACATATACATATATATGTGTGTATTATATATATATACGAGGAAAGGTATTTTTGAAGACACTCGACTACAAGGACCATTCTCACGGCCTATTGTCCTCAAATTTAACATTACGCAAACTCAGATGTATTCAAAATCATTTGAAGATAAATGCAAGAATATTTATGATAAGGCCGTTTTAAGGACGTCCCTCAAAGCGGCAAAATATCCCGATAGTCCACATTACATAGAGACGGGTCGAAGAGCACTTGCCCCCGGGCGCATGTGTATATGCGTTTGCGTATGAGTTGCCGGCTAAAAAGGTAAAGGTCGTTGCCCATACAAAAGTTAATGCGTTGCAACGTGCAATTTGCGCCCTTCTGCTCGTTATAGGTAGTAACGTGCATGCATAAGAGAACCGCTCGGAGAGAGACCTCCTCGTACTCTCTTTCGCGAGTCTTCTTCGCAACTTTGTGGGTGATTTCGTCTTTGTTCCCTCTCTCCCTTTCCGTTCTCCACCTGGCACAAGCACGAGGAAGCCCGCCGCGGAGTCTTACGAATGCTGCGGCAAAAATGTGCGGGCCCTCTTCCTCCGTCCCTCTATCGCTCTTTCTCTTTCTCTGTGTCTCTTCGTCGCGATACGAATCAGGCCGAGAAGCGCTTGGGCTTGGCTCCCGATGCCCAAACGATCGCGTACACTCGACAATTTCACTTTTACCTCAGACGTGCAAAAAAGAACAAAAATTGCGCGGTACAAGGTTGCGCAAAAAAAAATTCTAATGAAACTTCGACGTGAAAATTCGAAACGCGGAAATGCATGAGTTTTACGCGGAAGAGAAGAGAGAGGACGGGAACGAGAGATGTGTGAAACTCATACGTTTGGCACCCACGCACTGTTCATGCATTTTTGTCGTTTGACGGGAGTTATGTCTTTCACGCGCGCATAGGAGTAACGAAACTTTCCTTATTCCTTCCTCATTTACCTTTTTTTTTAAGTACTTTGCGTTTCTCGCCTGGGCATGGCGCATTTGTGCATATATCGCTGATGATTTTACTGCGACTTTCACCGAATACCTATAGTGGATACATCGGTTAAAACCAAGTAGTAATAAAATCGAGATTCTTTATCACTGCGACGACGACGACGACGACGACGACAAGGACGAAAGATGAACGAGAGAAACGATCGATTGTGGCATCGATAGCGATTCAATCGTTTGGTTATATATATATATATATATATATTAATGTATATGGGGAAAAGGTCAGTATGAATTAGTTGTATCCATGCAGTGTTGATTATCAGCACATATAGCTATAAAAGTGATGATTATAGAGACAGGACGGCCCATGAAGTTTAGTGTCTTCAAAATTAGCTTGGACCCTATATATATATGTACATACAGGGTGGTCCAGTGTGACGGCCTTCTCGACACTGAAACTTTTGTCTGAAACGTTTTTGGATATGATCAATAATTTGAGCGCTACTGCTCTGTAACACTTTATGTGCCTCACCCTGTGTATATATGTATATATAGGTATATTTATATGCGTGTGGATCGTTGTATGTGTATAAATATATATGGGGTATTCCGGCTCAACTCAGACCCTCAGCATCGTCCATTATACATTTTTATAGTGGAAAACCTCACTTCTAGTGTAAAGAAACCCCTCATTCTAAACATTTTTGCCCCCCCCCCCGCTTCTTGCACTTCTGCGTCTGCAAAAAATCGAAAAATCAACCCCGGCCGTTGTCGTCATTTCTGACAAAAATTGGATACGTTTTGGACCTGTTTTGTGCGATTTTAAAAAATAGCGCAGCTTGAGTCTCAAATATTTACTATCGTTTCGCTGTGAAATTACGATTTCAGGGATGACTATTCGACAGTTATTCTGTCTCAAACCATATTTTTAAAGTTTTTTTACTCGCTGGATGTGAAAACCCACAAGGGTATAGCTTGAAACTCGAAAACCAAAATAAAACATAAAAAGAGAATGTGTCTTGCGAATAGAAAGTCCGAGTTCGACGAATCTTCGTTAGCTCATGCCAATGACAACTTTCAATCGCGTCTATAATCACCTTGACAAAAATCATGTTAAAACATTCTCGCATGAAAATGAATTAAAAGCTTCTTCATATCACCCGTCCCATCTGCTCGTTTAACGATTTTTGCATTTTCAGTTGACTTTTTGCGCATATAATTCGACTGTTCGAGATTAACCGGATTTTGTTTTATTTGAGATTATTTCAGACCAACAGAATTTGTTTTATTCGTGATTCTTTGAGCTTAACAGAATTGGTTTTATTTGAGATTAATATACCGAATACGATTAATTTCTTGTCCGCATACGTGTGAGTTGTTCCCAGTGTCAGTCTCGGAGTACCGGTGAATTTCATCTTACATCTCAGCTTTGCGAATCCCTTTGATTCGTCTTATTGCGATGATAATCGGTACTTAAAGCCGGCGACGCCATAAACGCGCTCGTTAGATGCAATCTCGAGTTTTTTCTTCTTCGTATGTTACAAATATGATCGTGGCGGTGCGATCGTCGTATACCTTTGATACGAAACGTATATCATTTTTACGCGAACAAACAGGTGTTTGAATCGGCCGTCGAATAACATTTTACACGGAAACGGTACGGACACATAGAATGTAACACACATGTGTATATTTATGATGGAAAGTTATTTAATTATTATGATTTTTATTGTATGCGGAAACGCAACGAGGAGAGATTTCATCGATCGAAATGCACCGAACGGTAGGAGCTTATGGTATTTAAGCTGCATATCTATATCGCCCACAGCGATATATGTAAATGCATGTGTACGAATATGTCTGTATATTTGAGAAGAAGAAAAGAAAGCGCCAATGGCTGTTTCGGTGCGTGCAAGCGCGGGTTCTTCGTAGCCGCAATCAAGACTTTAATCTGATAAGCTGAGATCGGCGCTCCATGTGTGTCAAATATTACGAACGCGGGTGCCAAACTCTTTTCTCGACTCTCGCGCCTCTCTTGCGAGATGTATCTTTTGCACAGCATCTTCTTTTCCTCTCTTTATGCTACTCTCTCGCCCCCTCCCCACCCCCCTCACTCTCTCTCTCTCTTTCTCTCCCGTTGTGCACGAACAGGTTAACTCTTCCTTCACTGCGTTACATCGAAATGTATATATACCCACCCTTCCGTAGCTTTTCGGCAGGGGGATATATATGAAGATCGCGAGTGTTTAAGATCTCCGCCGACGTGCTCGTGTACATATACGCAATACGGAAGAAAAGAAAAACGAAGGTGTACTCGGGCACTGTACGTGCCGACGCTCTCGCGATGCTCGATGAGTCGGACGAGTATCGTAACGATTGCATCGACCCGCGAGGAGATTGATTTTCATTGATACTTATTGAACGCGTTGGGTGAAAAACGGATATGAAAAGAAAATAAGTGAGATAAACGCACCCGTGCGAATGCAATGTGGCAATGCATTAGGAACGAGTCGCTATGCTTGAGGGTTTGAAAAATTGTGGTTAAATTTGACATTTTTACAATGCAATCTCTTTATTGCATACTCGCATAGCCAAGGGTCAATTTGCAAGATGATCATTGTAAACACGTCGAAAATTGAGCAGCTTGTGAGGATTTTTGTGAACGGGCAGATCACCCCGCTACGATTATTTTTGCGTTTTTTCGAAGCTATGTTTTATGAAACGATGCAAGTCAAATCGGAAAATCATTTATCCTGATTCACTTCAAATTCGGACGACGCACAGTTAGTAACAATTTCTATCGCTCTACTCGCTGATTTTTTCATATTTTGAATTTAAAAAATATTAAAGTTGTTTTTTCGTCGTCGAAAATCGAACTTTTTGTTCCACAGTTTACCATTTTCGTAACTTTCGAAGTTTCGAAAATCGATCCGCCCGTACTAGTTTTATTATTGAGCCAGAAGCACATTTTTCATTTTGGATTATCCTCGTTGCCAAAACCACCTACATCGACACGTGATGCAAAAACGACGGCGCATTGTTAACAAAAATAATAACTCCGATGTTTAGCAATATTTTGTGTAAATCGGACGATTAGATTTTGAGATATAACGTACGCCAAATTGCAAGGTGTACTTTCGAAATAAACGCAGAAGAAAACGTACCAAATCCACTTTTTCCGTATAAAATTTTCGTTTAAATGTTTGGGTCTGATCAATATCTTCGGTGGTTCTTTATGATTCTGGGTACGGGCAATACGAATAGGACATTTAATTTCTTCTGCAATCATTTATTTTCGTCGGCAATGTTTTAACTGTTATAACGACGATTGTGACGAAAAAGCGCATTTTGTAGAAAAAAGTTTGCAATAAAAGATGTTTTTTTGTTGAATTGACAATAAAAAAAATCACTTTCAATTTTTTCGCTAGCTCAATTAGTAGGAGAGATATGAACAATGGATATTTTTATGAGAGAGACGGAACGATGAGTGAAAGGTGATGCGATTAATTTTCGTCACGTATATCCCTATTGCTAATGGAGCTGGTAAAAAAATTAAACATCTTTTATATTAAATTTCTGTCTATGAAATGTACTCATTCGTCTCAATTGTGATTTGAAAGATTTAGTTGTAAGAAATTGCCTTGGTGCATAATCACTCGCTTGAGATAAAATCACAATTGTTCAATCTTCAATCTGCGATTCCTGCACCGTATAACAACCAAACCGGCCTGGTTGGACAGTCATATCAATGCCCTTAGAAACTATACAATGCATCGCGTAGCGCTAGAGCCATAAAGCAACGGAACGTTCTGACCTGCTCCACTAAAATCGTCATAACTCGGTCAATTATTGGAACTTTTACAAAATTTTTGCACCAAATCAAAGTTCAGATCCTATGCAATAAGAAAATAAAATAAACCAAAAATCGATTTGTTAAAATTCCAAAGTCATGCATACCTTTTAATGAAAACCAAAAACTGAAATTTAGCCAGACCGTGTATTAATTGAATGTAGAATGCCAACCCCGTCGTCCCAATACGCTCATCAAATTTTTGTTTTCAAAACTGACGTTTTTTTAGCCCCAAGCTTACGCAGTCCCGTAAACACATCGATAAGTCCCGGTAGGTGGAAATAGAGAACGTATTGAAGCCAACCCGAGTCGAAATTTAGACCCTCCTTTAAACCTCCTTTCGACCCCAATTTGTCATTCAATGGAGGTTCAAGAGGTTCAAATGGAAATCTCAAAAACATGTATATCAGAACCTACTGAACCTCCAAAAGTGGCAGAAATTGGACTTTTTCACTCAAAGGAGGTTTAGTAGGTTCATCTGAACCTCCTTTAAACCCTAGTGAGCCTGATTTAATGCTTACGCAAACCTACAGACCCTCTTTTAAACCTCCTTTCGCCCTACTAACTCTCCTTTGACTCCTTTCACCGGTGGCTCGCAGAGCCTCCTAGCCCTCCTTTAAACCTCTTCTGACCCTACTAACCCTCCTTTAAGCCTACTTCAATATGCTGCCCTCCGCTCCCCCCCCCCCGTTCTCTCCCATCCGCAGTTCACCGATATTCCAAAGAAGGGATAATTATAATTAAAAAATATTTTCAGTTACACGAAATAATGTATAGTTGTGACAATGTATGTATATGTTTCGAATTAATAAATCAATCTTATAATAAATAATCAAACATCATATTTTTTATTCACACATATAATTTATTTTTCAGATATAGCTTGACCCTACAGAACCTCCTTTGGATCCAATCTTCCATTTTCCTTCTGCTTTGGATTCAAAGGAGGTTCTGTAGGCTACAGATAGGACTTTAGGCCAAAACGAGGTTGTGTAGGTTCGCGCAAGCCGAGCCCATAGGCCTAAAGGAGGCTCAGGAGGTTGAATAGAAGGTTCAGTGGGGCTAAAGGAGGGTCGCCAACGGTGCAAATTTCTCCATATAGGTTCAAGGGGAGTCAAAGGAGGGCGGCGGTCTGTGCGTTACAAAGGAAATAGGTTCTCGAGCATTCAAAGGAGGGTCTAAATTTCGACTCGGGAAGTATAATTGAAATGTGAATTTTACCTCTATTCGGAAAGCGCCTAAAATTCATATTTATTTAACTAATCTACTCGTTATTGTTCAACTCCTTATGGCACATTTCGACCACGCGAATGATCAAGACCTTTTTCCCTTTCACCAAGTTCTACAACCTGAATTAGCAAAGATGAAAAGAAGAATTTTCTTCGTCGTTCACCGATTCAAGATAATCGAATTTGATTGACAGATCGCACCTACGCGTCGATACAAGGACAAAAGAAGAAGAGAAAAAATCGAAGCGCCAATGGCCGCGTATAAACGCTATTGGACAGGATGTGCGCATTGATATTCACGAAGCTGCGAATATGCGGGTGGCTATGCGCTCGAAACAATGCGCGTATATATACGCTATAATACTGTATAGCTAGGCTATACGTTCCATACAATAGGAGATGAAGCGCATATAAGGGCGCGGTGGGCCAAGGGGTGAAAAGCGCATAGGGATCGGACATCTCTCGGTCGGCGTGTAAACTACCGTTCGTGTACAGTACTCTTCCCCCCACCGCCGCCTCATTTATTTCTCTCTGTACTATATTGTAGGTATAACAGCGTCGTGCTTCTCTGGCACATACAACGAAAAAGAGAAACATGCATGTACATATATAGACATATGTATCTAAAGAGAGAGAGAGAGAGAGAGAGAGAGAGAGAGAGAGAGAGAGAGAAATCGTATAGGTACACGTTCGAATGCACTTTGCACACAGTGCGCTCGATCGCTCTCTCGCTTATAGAGGTAGAAGGTAAAATACATATAGCGCGGCTCTGAGGTCGTGACGCGCCGTATCTTACATCGGATGTACCGCCAGTGTGGAAACACGGATATACGTGGCGGTATACCTCTCTCCGCAAATGTCTCTCTCCTTCTCGCGCGATTTTGTTCCTCATCTCACCCACCCTCGCTCTTTCTTTCTTTCTCTCTCGTACTCGTCAAGTGCCCTCTATACGCGTTCCCCTCTCTTTCCTCCTCCCAGCGCTTTTAAGAGGGACTCTGAAATCCCTTTTAGATTCAACCTTTCACCACCGGACGATTCCCACAAATTGTTGCTTCCCGCGTTTTTCCTCTCGACTCTCGAGCGTAATCGTTTTTGCATGTGTGTTTTCCTTCTCGATCTCCGCGCTAAAATCGCATCAATCTTACAAAACGACCGCTGCGCGTTTTCGCGTTGAGGATTTCCTGAGGTGGATGGCAAGAGGCCCCCTCCCTCTTATCTTACCAGGTTCGAAGTTCCGCCGTCCACCTCCGAGCTGTTTGAGTTTTTTTCTCTCTCCCCCTCTCTCCTCTCTCTTCATTTTATTCTTTCGGTAAGTATCAGCTCGCATCGCTATAAACCGCAAATATACTCACGCGGCGTGAGTCTATGCGCGGAACAAACGTTTCCAATGGTAGATACGCGAGTTCTGCGTGATTTACATGGTATCGCTGAGCTTCATTGAATATATATATATCCATACACACAGGAGCATATTATATTAGTATGGCGTATAAAGACTCTGTTTTTTACAGTATATACTTGGTTGAAAGAGAGAGGTGTGTGTGTGTGTGTGTGTGTGTGTGTGTGTGTGTGTGTGTGTGTGTGTGTGTGTGTGTGTGTGTGTGTGTGTGTGTGTGTGTGTGTGTGTGTGTGTGTGTGTGTGTGTGCGTGCGTGCGTGCGCGCGCGCGCGCGCGCGCGTGTGTGTGTGTGTGTGTGTGTGTGTGTGTGTGTGTGTGTGTGTGTGTGTGTGTGTGTGTGTGTGTTTGTGTGGATGATATCATATACCACGTTTTCATTGCAACGTCTTTCTCCTCGCGTCTTTTTCGCCGCGTCGTGACGCGACTATGCTAACGTGGTAGCGCGCGCGTGGAATACGTTTTCCATCATGAGGAATATTTTGCGTCGAAGACATTTTTCAGAGTATAAAAATACTAGTTTCTTCCTCGGCTTCATAGGGCCGTTTTCATTGTGTTTTCTTAATATTTGAATTATTTTTCGGAACGAAAATGTGTACTTGGTTGATGGGTATGTTCCTGTATGTTCCTAGGAAAATTGCTAGACTGAACGAAGATGACTTTGGCTGTATAAATGTGTTATTGGAAATGTCAATGAGATGTTTATTGAAAAAGCGGAATATTAGGGTATTTGAAGAATTATTTATCCCGGGTAACTAACAGATACTCGGACCAATGAATGCCTCGGTGCTTCCCCTTAATGTCGAGTTGGCATGGGTAAACGAACCATTTCGTTGTTCCAACTGATTTTTGTTTTCTCCGTGTATAATTGTCTGGGATGATTTTTTTGGATTACATTGTACGATGAAGCGGCAGGTGGCGATACTTTTCGTTTATGCGAGAGCATGTGTTTGTTCTCGGACAGGAGCAGGAAATCCTTTTTTTTTTCAAAGTTTCACAACAGAGTGAAGTATATTTTCGAGTGTGTTCGTGCGTAAATGACAAGGTGGATTGGAACAACTACCTTTCGCGTTGATTAAGGGGTTACCCCCACTTGCGATTTTGTAAAAATCGATTTTTTTATTGCATTTTTTTGAAGTATAAGTATCTGAGAATATGTCGTGAAAATTTCAAGTCGATCCGAACAAAATTGACTGAGATATGAGCGTTGAAAGAGAAGAATCCGTGAATTGAAGAACTGAAATTGAAACTTTAAACGCGTTTTTCTCAAAATGGCATTTCTGAAGTCGGTGACCAAGATTACTCGAACACTAATGAACCGATCTTCTTGAAATTTTGCAGGCTTATTTAATACATAAAAATGTAGTCTTTAATCGTTCGATTTTTTTTTCGAAAAAAATGGCCATTTTATAGCCAAAAAACGGCCGTTTTTTTTTCGTTTAAATCGAACCATTAACTTTGACTGTCCGCCATTTTGTGAAAAATGAATATTTTTTAAAATCCTTCGATTAAAGACTAGTTTATACTTATATTTGACTAAATCCATCCGCATTTTTTTTTCAGATGATCCACTTCGCCGCAATGTTGGTCACCGCAAACCGTGTATATAAAAACATTATTTCATTGACGGCCATTTGCCACTAAACAATGTAATATTTTTCAATAAAAAAATTACTGAAAGTTCTTCAAGACGTGTTCTTTAAGATGGTATATTGATCGATTAAAAAAGTTTTGTAGTTTTCTTTAAAAAAATTCATGAAAAAGGCCTTTTTTTGCGCTACAAGTGGGGGTATGGCCTTAAGTGAAGATAGTGACGATAGTATCGATCGTTGGATCCGCAACTGTAATTGTCTGAGGAAACTCATAATAATGGGTTATCCCGATTGGCAATATACAAACGATCTTGCCAACAAGTGGATCCGCCAACAAGCGGATAATCTCTCGTTATGTGGAGGAGTGACGACGAGAAGCGTAAATGGAATAAGTTTTAAATCCGATGGGAACTTACCGGCATTGGTGGATCCGGGGGCTTCTTTGATCGTACCGATCACGCTGTTGACAATGAAGTTTTCCTTGACCGTTAGGACGTATCTCGATCGCTCGCAGCTCGGTAGTCTGCGTTGATTCGTCGTTGTTATCGTGTTTATCCTGAGCACGGCGTCGCGGGCGCCCTTGAGGCCCGCGGCATCGCTCGCCGTCACGTTCAACTGATACAGAGACGATCTCGACAGGAGACTCGGCCGTGCAACGTGAAGCTCGCCCGTGCTCTTGTCTATCCGGAATATACCGGCCTCGTTGCCACTGGATATCCGGTAAGCGACCTGTCCAAACAGACCGTCGTCGAGATCGCTCGCTCGCAGCCTCACGATCGCTTCATTTACCAGTGAATCGCTACGAAGCGTTACGTTGTAATGCAACGGCACGAAAATCGGACGATTGTCGTTCACGTCTGTTATCTTTACGCGCACTATCGCCGTCGCACTGAGCCCACCTGTAATTAAGCCAAAAAAAAAAACAACAATTATCCTATGACGTATCGATTAACGGATCGTGTGAATTGATCGTAAATACGAACAACAAAGGGGCAGGAGGACGGATCTTTTTGTCAGTCCCAGTTGTAAAAAAAATCGATCCAAAATAATTAAATTTAAATAATCGATCAATTTTATTTGTTTCGAAGCAAGCATGAAGAAATATGTAATAAAACTTGAACTACTTTTCGCGTCGTAATTTTGTAAGTTGTATAAAAAGCTGGTTCATTACGCAAATTAAATAGACGTTCAAATTGCACAATTAAGTTAACGATGGGCAAAAGAAAAACATTGGACTTTGCGGCTGATATACGACTGGAAGCATACTGGAAGATCACCGAAAGATAATATCGTTGTAAATCTAAAACGCTCATGTGAGAATCTACCTTTGCCTCATCTCGTTGACGCATTTTTAAAATGGAATAGGAAGAACGAAGATTTTATCAATGATTATAAAAAAATGTAATAAACGACACGTCAGCCTTAGAAGCTGAAACGATGGTAATGAATAAAATACTCTCATCTGAAAATGATAAAATAAGTGCTGGAGATTTGAGAAAGTATATTAAAAAAGAGTACTGCCCTAACTTATATCAACTTTTCCAATAGTACCCAGCGAGCTCCACCGGCTGTGAGAGGAATTTTTCTGCCATGTGGCGGATAAAAACGTGGCTTGAAAGCACAATGCTTCAGGAGCGATTCTGTCATACGTCACTGCTGAGCAGAGAGAATTACATCGTTGAAAATTTTAATTAAAAAGTTATCTGCCGACTTGCAGAAAAATATAGAAAACTTATTAAATTAAAACCCATGCAATTAAGACTTATCATGGTGAGTCCCTACTCAAAGTAAAGTTTAAAGACTGGTAGCTAGATCAAAGAATGATGAAAACTTAGTGGATTTTTTTTTTAAGGTATAGCAAGAGTTTGATATCACTGTTAACGTGAACGTGTGATTAAAGTTTTATATTTTACGTCTGTAACGTGATTATCGATTGTTAAGTGAATTCTATTTTTTTTAAATGCGTTTGTAAACGTATCCTCTTTTTTGTCGGTTCGGACCTAGTGCCCCCTACAGAAAAAAATACTGCACTGAAAAAAAAAATACGTTCATGCATCCAAAATTCAGTTGGTATAAAAAAATGTATCTTTAAATACGTTCAACTTGATTTTTGATTGGCATAACAAAACAGTATAGTGGTGTGAACCGTAGCTTATTTAGCATGTCTGAGCAAAGAAAATGCATTTTGCACATTCAACGATTTCTTTTTCTCATTGTGGCTACGCCATTGGTCTCGCGGGGTAATCGATATAATTGCCATAAATCGCGGGAATGTGCCAGGACTGAGACAACGAGTTTTATTCTCCACATTGCTTATGTACCTAGAGATCTTTAAATTGATCAGCCCGTAATCTTAGAGTCCCATAATATTGCGCAAAGCTTTGGGGGATTAATGCCCACTCCTCTCCTCCGCATAAATATAGTAGCGTGAGAGGGTCAGAATTTGCAATTAAAAATATACGTTGCGGAAAGAAATGAAAGAACAA
Organism: Ophion costatus; assembly: GCA_951751655.1. NCBI lineage: Eukaryota > Metazoa > Arthropoda > Insecta > Hymenoptera > Ichneumonidae > Ophion > Ophion costatus. Next base: position 3,490,790 of record OX632365.1, on the reverse strand, counting down.
AAACGAAAATAGATTAATATCTCGTTAATTTCCTTATCTCGTTCTTTCGTTACCGAAGATGGTGATATAGGTAGGGAAGAAAGCGAGAGCAATGGGAGGAGAGTTCCTAAGAGTTCGTGGTCTCTCTCTCTCGCTCTCTTTTCTCCACGGTTCTCGCGGCTCGACATAAATCACCGTGGAGCTTCTCTCTCGCCAGCGAGCGCCGCGCCGCAGCGTTTCGTTC